>RJWM01001349.1:0-60999 GCA_004363535.1 Dasyprocta punctata | reverse complement strand
TTCACTTTGAACTCACAGGAATCATCCTGCCTCAGCCTCCCGAGTGTTGGGATTTGAATTTTAGTTTCTAATACTATAAATACTGACAGATATAATCTATGTAAGCAACTTCACTTAGTGCTTAATTCTTGTAACAATTAATTTTTTTTTTATGGCGAATCAAACTCAGGACTTTGTGCTTTCCAGGCAGGCACTTATACTGCTGAACTATATCCCTGCCCCTGCTTACACTGTTTAATGTTTTTTTTTTTTTTTTGACACGTGTGATAGGTTCATGATTCTAAAAAGCCTGGAACTCTCTGATTTAATAACGGAGGTTTGGAAGTTATCGGTGGGTTCTTGGTGGTGGGAGATTGGGGCCCTCTTGCCAATGACTCCAGCTTTGGTTTTAAAAAAGTGATGGTTGCTAAATAAATGCATAAGCTTCCCAGGCTGTGGAATAGGCCAGAAGAAGAAATTGGACATATCAGACATGAGAAGTGCTTCTAAGGAAGAGTGTCTGATAACAGCACTCTCAGCTGTTAATGATGCAACAAGGTGTATGTACTGCAGTTGTGAGCCTGTAAATTCAGGGACAGGAGGTGAACCGAAGCTTCTGTCTATTTATATCCATGTCTTCTTGGGGCTGGTAATGGAGAAAGAAGAGAAACCTCTTTCCTGTATTATGGTCTCCTTTCCTAACTTCTTCTCAGCAACTTGCATTGGATTTGACTGCTTGTTTTATTCTTTGCTACATTTCCTCTCACAAGGACAAAACAGTGTCAATTTTCTACCTCAGAGACTTATCAAGTGTGGTACGAACATTCCCAGAAACTGGCCAATCACATCAGCAACCTCTGTACCAGCAAAAGGAGAAGAGCTGTCTGTGTTATTCCTTCTTTTCCTTGTTCGTGGCTTTATATTCACCTGGATCATACATCACCCATCTGAGGTTTGGCAAAGCAGCGAGGATGATATTGCCAAGGTCGTTCCATCTAAGGAATCCAGGAGACTCACACTGGTATCTCTAGATGATATCCAGAAAGATTCCTAGCTTCTTATTCCCTGGTTATTTTGAGAATCTTTTCTGATGAAGTGTGGAATGAGGTGACGGACCAGCTATTGGATGATCTCCAAACAGCAAGCAATACCTTTTGGGATGGCACTTCCCAAGACTGTAGCACCCCTGTGTGCTGTGTTGAAGCTTTTACTGCTCACCACCACTATAACCACAGTAACTGCTGGAAAACCAGGAGGTGCAAGTTTTCCTGGCTGTCCTCAAACTCGTGGGCTCAAGTGTGATGCTTCTGCCTCAGCCTTCTGAGGTATGTGCCACCACATCGGGCATTCTTCTCTTGATGAAGCGTTGTGGTACCCCCAAATCAGACATTATTGGTTACCAACTAATAATCCCTTGGTTCTCTGGAAATGTCAGATGCTTGCTTTTCCAGGCTCCCTTGTGTGGGCCCATCTTAGAAACTGAGGCCTGAAGGAAAGATTTTTGATCTGTTTTTCTCTTTCTTTTGGGGATTGGGAGCTGGCAGAAAGAGGCATGGGCATAGTGGACAGATTCTGAGAAAGATTTTTCTTCTTGTATCAGTCAGGGTCCCAGCAGGAAACAGATGGCTCCCTCAGTTAGGGTAATTAAGGAGAATTTAATAAAGTGACTATTTACAAATGTCTGGGCAGGGGTAAGCAAGGCCTACCAGGGATGCTTAAGGGAGACCGCTGTGGGGCTCAAATTGGTGGGGAGCCATTGCCACTCTAGGGAGACTGGGGAATGGGGACCTGAGCCAGAGAAACCAGCTGTAACTGTGGCAGGGAGCTCACAGGGGAGTTGTAGCCTTCACTGGAGAAAGGGACCAGCAGGAGGGGAGCCAATGCCCTTGGAAGTCAGAGACCAGGGAATTCTGGAAGGCCAGGCTTCATGGCACAGAGGAAATGGAAAAGGGTAGAGTGTGGATATTGGAGGAGTTGGAGTGCAAGAAAAATATCCATGATATTGGGGAAACTTCAAGAGAAAGGGAACCAGGGAGACGCTGAGCGGGGAAGACCCTTCTCTTTCCTTTATCCTTCAGCAATACCGGGGAGACATCTGAGTGAAGCTAAGGTAGATATTTTGTACCTATGTAGCAGAGGTGGGAAGAGTATCAGGTGGGTCCACCTGGGGCTTCTGAGCTCTGGGACCACCTTACTAGACCTCACATCATAAGAGAAAAATGCATTCCTGTTGTTTAGACCATTTTAGGGGTTCCATCGAGGCAAAAAGCATCTTCAATGATATAATCCCTTGAAAGGAAGCAAGACTATTCCTTCCTGAGTACATATTATGTACATATAAAGTGTTCAATAGTTGAATAGATCTTTAGTCTATGAGAAGAAACTTTTTCCTCCTTTCCCTGGTGGCTAAGAGCCAGGATTCTCATATATTGGATTCAGTTCTTTCCTTAATCCTATGTGACATTCACTCTTGCCACTATATTCATCTCACTGAAAAAGAGACCAAGACAGAGAGCAAGAGTCCAGAAATTAAGGCTAAGCTGCCTCCCACCCATGGGCAGCACCTGACCGTCTTCTAGGTCCTTTGGGACACTGAGTCTTTTTCTTTCTTGGGCAGAGAAAGTCACTCCAACATTGAGTGGTTTGTGTGTTGATTTTAGCCAAGTCTGCCCAGGCTCCACTTTTCCCTCTCAGAACATTCCAGAATCTTCACTCTCCTGATGAGGTGGAGATGCTCTGTATTATAATTTTTTACTTTGTCCTCTCAAGGATAATGCAGTCCTGACACCACTCACTTTCTCTGAATCTGACCAGATCATGTGCAGCACCAGTCAGCTCACCTCATTTTTCTGACAGTTATTTGTGGAACATCTGCTATATTCTGGGCAACACTGTAGTTGCTGAGGATCTAGTAAGGATGGGACTGAACTTTTGTGGACAAGTGTTGGGTAAAAAACAAATAGACCACCAAGCAAGACCACTTTGCAGGGATAATAAATCTAAAAAAAAAATGTGAGAGGGTAGAGAGGAGGATACTTTAGACAGATGATCAGCAAAGCTCTCTGAGGAGGTGACATTAGAGCTGAGGGCCAACAGCCTGGCAGAAAGCCTGGGTAGGGAGAATGGAAGGGAAAAGAATGGAGAAATAAATTTAGTATGACCAAGACCAAAAACAACCCTGAGCGACTACGGCACGGTGATCTGGAGGTCAGGGGCCAAGGAAGGAGTAAGAAGTCAGGGGCAAAGGGCTGCAGGGCTTTGGGAACCATGGAAGACAGGAACATATTCCAGAAATAAGAAAATGTTGGGTTACCAAAGTAGGGATGGTCTGACTTTTATTTCATACTTAGCGTTTGGGTTGCTGCATGGAGATCAGCTTGGGATGGGGCTGAAGTGAAGTGAGAAAAGCCAGTTACAAGGCTCTGCCAAGCAAGGGTGGGAGAGAATGAACTTAGGCCAGGGTGGTTGGTTACCTTGGAGACTGAGAGGAATGGACAGGTTAGCGGTTTGAGTTGGAGATCAAGTTTAGGGGGTAGAGAAGAAGGGGGAGAATAAATTGTGTCTCAAAGAATCATTCTGGGTTAAATTTTTCACTAAGAATGTGCCTGTGGGTATCCCTGGAGCCCGCAAAACAGGTTACCCCCAAAACAGGCTTCATCTCTACCTCTGGGCTAAACTGCCTCAGGGGCTCTTTCTAATTTGAGCAGGAATTAGGTTAGGATCATATAATTTTTTATCTTGATGAACATGCAAAGCATTTATAAACCAACTCTCTTCACAGCTGAAGACAAGAAGGTCCAGAGAGATTAGGAGGTGTTCTTTATAGGAGGACAAATTAGTCAGAATTGAACAGTATTTCAGGGTTGCTCTTGTCTGCCCAGAATATTTTATAAGGATTTCTCTCTCTTTTTTTAATCCTAAAGATGTAATTCTTAAAATGATATTTTGTTCCCCAGGAGGAAAATTTTAAAAACATATGGAAAAACACCAATTCATAAAAAAGCAATTTCTAAATCTAGTGATATCTCACCAAGTGTAACTGATAGACACTCTGAACATTTTAACAATTTGCATCAATTCCTTGGTTCAGAGATACGATTTTTAACATTCTCACTAGCAGACCAACTGAAGGGCAGCAGCCTGCTCTTATCTGTCCTGATAATGTGGAGAGTAGAAATGTGTTTATTTCTTGAAACCAAAACTATGGAAATTCCAGACGCATTTGCTCACCCGCATCTTGGGCACATCCTGGATAATGATATGTATGACTTGAAATGGATGAAACACTTGTTTGGCAAAGATTTACTCTCTTTATGACTGTCAAGTGATTATAATGTCAATCTGTAAACATTCAACAGAGTGGGCTGAGAAATGTGCTGGCAATTTTAAGATCCCATAATCAAATAGCCAATAATAGCGATCATATTTTGAGTGACTACTATGTGTTTACTGCTTTATTTATTATTATTATTACTATTATTATTATTAATTTTTTAGTGGTACTGGGTACATCCTAGTTGCTTTCTTTCTTGTTACTGAGACTCAATACTTGGCACTCACAACTTGAGGGAAGAGAGGTTTATTTTGGGCTCGCAGGTTTTAGAGGTTTCAGTTCAGAGTCCAGTGGCTCTAAGGTGAGACAACATGGGACAGGGGCACTGAGGAGGAAAGGCAGCTCATGGTATGGCTGCTAGAAAGCAGAGCATGAGGGGAATTGCTTAGGAGACAGATGAACCCTTCCAGGTCATGCCCCCAGTGACATACTTCTTCTGACCAGGCCCTACCCCCAACAGCAAGCTACTCATGAGCCCCTATACTCCAATCATCTATCAAAAACCCTACCTATGAGCACATGAGGCTTTGGGGGTCATTGTTGATGTAAACCAAAATACTGGGGCTCAAATTCGGGACCGTGCACATGGTAGGCAAGCTCTCTACCACTGAGATACAATTCAGCCCTGCTTGGTCCTTTATTTAGCTTAAGTCATCTGAGCTTTTTTTCAATAACAGCTATGTGAAGTATATTAGAATGGTTGACTTCCTTATCTTTACTTTCTGCCATGTCCTATTCATGCTCATTATGGGGTGGAACACACTCTACCATCCATCTGATTTCAGACCTGGGTAAGTAACTTGCTTTGGTCAATGGGATGTGGATGAGAATGTCATCATTATCCTTAGGACCAAGATGGTAAGAAACTCTAGATGTTTTTCTCACTTGAGCTTCTGATGTCTTCTGTGGGAAGGGAGGGATCCACATAAACATTATAACCTCATGCAACCTGGGACAAGTCCTTATTGAAGTCAAGGTCTGCAGTGTAGCTGAGCCCAGCCAAGACCAAGTGAGATCAACTGAACCTCAACCGATCTGTCATGAGTGTGAAATAGATTATTGTGCTGTGAGCCAATAATCTAGGGCCTGCTTGTTACACAGCACTGTAGAAGCAACTGATGACAAAAACATGAAGTATTTATTAGTCCTATGTTCTACATGATGAGAAAAGAGATATTGATGGTCTTATCAGCTCACAAGGTTGGGAACTGGCTCAAGTCAACTCACATCCTTTACATCTGGTGCCTTCTTTCCTCAGCAAACTGTTCTTCCATCCTTCTCCCACATGAAGAAGTACAGAAAATTTACCATTCAATCTACTATTTTTCCTTGTTGTTGTAGTTGATAATTAAAGCATATGTATTCTCTTGTAAGCACCACACTGCAGCACTAAGTAAAGGAAATGTTCAGTATACAGATTGAGATAAAAGATCACCTGCACATTTTATGTGTCCTTTCTGCTATCAATTGCATGGGAGGAAAGAGTGAAAAACAATCTTTTTGTTTTGGGGGAAATACTTAAAATTGGCACAATACCTATTCATGATGTAAAGTATCATTCAAAGAAGTGAATTATTATTCTCTTCAGTTCATGCAATAAATTAAGACAGATTGGTGATTCACTTACTTTTACTTCATAGCAAGGTAATATATTGATTCCTTCCCCTTCTTTAAATCTAAGAGAAAACTTCAGATAAAATCTAATTATATCACTCTCATTCTGAACTCTTCTGGAAATTACAGAACCATCAATATTAAGGATACTTTACATCCATTTGGAAGTCTATTTTGTGCAGACAGATCCCCAACGTCAGTCTTATTTTTCTATAATTAAGCTCTGAAAGGGCATGATGTGGAATTTCCTGTTAGCTCAATATAAGTTAGTTAGGCTTTTAAAATCTAACATAGGAATTGAACTGATTCTTAAAGGTGATGGTAACAACATAATAAAATGCAAAGAAAGGATATAGGAAGGTAGCTCTGTCCAAATAGAGCAAATCAGAGAGTGCAGATTTTCTGATAAGTGGGAATTCTTACACTGATAGAATTATGGGAGAATATCCAACTTGCTACCTGCACAGAAAACTGGCTTTCAATCTCTCAGGGAAATCACCTCATCATTCAGTAATGAACTGGGACAATATGGGGTCCTTACAGCGAGGACAACAACGTAGATATCTTCCCTGGAATTTTAGGACTGTGCTGTGTGCACAGAGGCCTCAGGTACAGTTGCCCTGCCCCCATAGCCTGTTTTAATGCCCTAGGAGGGCAGTTGGAGACATGAAAAGATGAAAGATGGCCTGTTTCTACCTGTTGTGCTTGGCAGTTCTGGGAGAGAGCTCTTATCTTAAGGAAAAAGAGGGCAGAGAAATGGTCTTGGCTGCAAAGGAGAAGTGAAAGGCTGGACCCTCATGGTCTGCTGATTTCTAAATCTGTCTCTGCACTATCTCATGGAAGGACATTAGGCAAATCCTCTGTTAGCTGTCTCTCATACACAGGAGGAGGTACCCAGAGACGGGAGGCTGACATGCATAGCCCTAGCTTTTGTAAAGAGGAAAAAGGGATTTTGCAAACTATAGGCCTTATGTCAATCCTGAGTGAAATTCTAGAACGGATTATTAAGAAGATGGCTGTGAGCCTTTGACCAAAGGAAATGGTGGTCTTAGAAGCTGGAATGGATTCACTGAGAACAAACCTTGCCATAGGAATAACTTCATTTCCTTTTAGCATATGGTTTTGAGTTAGAGAGATGAATGTGCATTTGCTTGGGAGAGACAATCAATGTAGTCTCTCAAAAGACTCTTGAAAATAAGATGTTGACATGCAAATTAGATTGTAGTGAAATTTGGAGCTGAAGGATTGATTGCTTTTTAAAGAGTGTGGTGTGATGAAGTATGACTGCTTCCCTTGACGGTGGTTTCTGGTAGCGGGACAAAGCTCTTTTTACTCTTTCATCAGAGCGAAGGTGCAGCTCAAGCATGGCCTAGTTTCTGTTGCCAAGAATGGTTTGACTAGGTGACTGTTTCATCTAGAACTAAAACTCCTGCTGAAATGAGGGGAGGGTCAGGCTGCGGATGCACTTCTAAGGTTAAAGAAGGAGCAGGGTGAGCAAGGCAAAGCTGATGTTAATTGAAACTCATATATATCAAGCTCTTCTGTATGGTGCTGGTGAGCACAAAGGTAAGTCATGTTTAGTGGACAGTCAGAGTCAGTGGCGTCCATCAAGACTCCTTTCTGGAACAGCTCATGTTCTTATTTGAGGAACTACTTTATCCCTATTGTACGTGTATGTACCTTCCTAAAAGTCTTGTGTATGGCTTCAGTCAATATCCTGTGACACAGATGTCCAAGCAGAATCCCAAATCTCACTAGAGACAGTAATTAGCTCAGAAATATACGTGTGATTGGGCACATTAATCAGATACAATGAGATGTGTATTTCATACTTTTGACTGAGCTATGTAGGAACCAGGTTTACTGCTCTCACGCCCCTGGACCATGATTTTATGCTGTGATTATGAGGACCTACTGCTTTTGGTAACTAGTGTGCAGCCAATGTTAGGAAAATGAGGCCCAAGAGCTGGAAAAAGACACATTCTGATGACATTGTGTGAGCTGTGAATTCAGGATGAAATCTGAATCTTGATTTTGTTGTCCCGTAAGGTAGTAAATTGCTTTTTTTGGTTAAAGTTTCTATGTGTAGACTTTTCTGTTACTTGTAAGAGGAATCCTGAATTAATCTTTGGGATCTTCTGAGCTAGTCAATGAGAAACTAAAGATGAAATAATAATAAAAGCTGCCACCAATGGAAAGAGACAGAGAAGTGGGATCCTTATGACTGTGTGGTTTGGGGCAGAATTTAGTCCCAGAAAGAATGAGGAAAGAAACAATGTAAGACAACAGTTTCAGCAGAGATATTCATCTGTGCTCATTCAGTTCTGTGCCATTTTCTTTGTTCAAGGGGCAGGAAGAGTTTGCTTTGCTAATAGGTGGGGGATTTTGCCCAAATTCTAACCATGAGTTCAATGGGAAGTAAAGGTGTAGCTCCTGGGAGAAACCACTGAAGGGAAAGTGGAGTTCTGTCTTCCCTCTCTTACCCTGCTTTGGAGTATGTGGAGGCACTGTAAGACAGAATCAAGGCTGGAAGAAAACTCTTCACCTTTGCCTTGTCTGAAATTAGCTTGCATATATTATTGATTGCACTTTAAGGTTTGCTTGTTCCTATAGCATACCTTAGCATAATTGAACTAATATTGCTCTCATAGGACTAAAATTCTAGACTAATGATCAATCCACACATTTAAATATAAAGAAAAAAATTAAAAGTTACATGATTAGAATGGGATGATATAGGGTGACTTGATGCTCAGGTCCCAAGTACAGAACTACTTAAAGTCTTTTTTTTAACCGGAGGTGGAAATGAGGAGCATATGCTGATAAATCAAGAGGATTTACCTGTGTGGGAAAAGAGGGCTTAAAAAGAGAAAACATCTAAGTTAGTTTTCCCTTGCTAGGTCAAAATATATGGAACATACAACTTAAAGAAGGAGAGGTTTATTTTGGCTTATAGTTTTGGGGGATTCAGTTAATGGTCACCTGACTCCAAGTCTCAAACATTATGGAGGAAAGACATGGTAGAGGAAAACTATACCTCATGGCAGTTAGGAAACAGAACACAGAGAATAACCAGAGAGGAAGAGGACAGATGTTCTCCCTAAGGTTAAACACCCATGACCCACTCCCTTTATCTAGACATCATGTCCTTAATTTCTACTACCTCCCCAAAATGCCATTAAATTGTGAGTTCATTAATGCATTAATTCAGTGGTGACATTAAAGCTTCATCTGCCAAAAACATTTTCTTGGCATACAGGAGACTCTTAGGAGCATATTTTACTCTAAACCAAAACGCCCTTCACGGAGCTCTTTTTTTCATGATAAGGCTAAGATCCTGAATGTGTGGCTTCCCAAATTCAAGGATCAAAAATACATAAAAGGAAAATGACTCTTGCTGAAGACAGCGTCCTAGAAAGCTAGGCTCTAGGTTTAGCATGAGTTTACTACTTTACTGTACCTAGTCTGTGAAGGACCCTGAAAAGTTGCCTAACTTGCAAGACAAAAATTCAAGATATTTTACTTTTGTTGAACTTTTACCACTGAAAATTTGTTGATCACAGGCCATATCTTTTAGAATTTATAGAAAATTCATTTTGTGCCTGAGCCAGTGCTTGGTCCAGATGCTATGGGGAAGTTCCTTCATTGGAATAATGTAGGTTCAGGAACAAATATCTTGCTCACCACTCAGGAAATGTTAAAGAGGAACTAAAATAAATAGAGAGGGGGGAATTTACCTTGAAGGAAAGAAGATATAAACCCTGTTTCCATATGATTTGAAGGTTTCCAAATATAAGACCTGTTCTGCAGGGTTTTAGCAGGCAGAATTTTACTTAAAAGGCAAAATTTCAGTTCATTTGATAGAAGCATAAGAGACATTGTTTCACAATAACAGTGGCAGCTTTGGGTGGTAGTGAGCTCCTTTTTTAATTTTAAGTTTTACTAATACATAATGATGAGATTCATCATGGAAAGTTGGTATGTGTTCACAATACATCTGAATTCTTTTTCATTCCTTTCCCTGATTCTCCCTCCCCCTTTCTACATCTCTCAAGTGGATGTTGGATATATGATTGGGAAAATTGTTAAGAGTCTTACGGTTAGGAACTTGGGACTAACCATTCAAATCCTAGCTCTTCTTGATTTTTCATTTGATTTCTTAGTTTCCTTATAAGTAAAATAGGTTACAGATATCCAAACTACAGAACTGATGGGAAGATCAATGGTTGAAGAGGGGCAAGCATAGTGATTGTTTGGTTAATGTTGCAATAATGGTCATGATACTGCTTTACTGCTGCTGATGTTGATGATGATACTGCATAAAGATCAGAACATGTAAGATACAGGGCATTACAACACAGCTTCTAATATCCTTTCAGTCATGAGCTTCTAGGATTGTGTGACACTGTACTTCACTGTGCTTTTCTGTAGTAAGGAAGAAACTCTAGTAAGTCCTGAAAACCCAGGGGACCTCATTATTCACTGTGTTCTGCACATGTGTACCTCACACAAGATACACATTCTTCATCAAATGTCCTCTCAGATGTGAGCATTTTCTACAGGTGGCTTTGGTTTCTGCAATGGAGCCTGTATCTGAGGGTGGAGATTGGCTTCAGGGATAAACTTACACTGTTCTTTTCCTTTCTCTAAGATCTTTATATTTTAATCTTTGGGAAATACTTAAAACACCAAGGAACTTGTCAGAGTTCTTCCTGATTCGAACGGAGAGAATCTCTCTGTCAGTCTAAAACTCTAAACTTTAGAACAGCTGCCCAGAGAGAGGTACAAAAACCCCCCAGATAGAATCTGAGCTCTATCAAAGAAGCCTGGTGCATTGAGGGCAGACACTTCAGATGGGGAAGCTCAGGTTTGAATTTGCAGGAGCTGATTGACACAAAGTCCACAGAATCTTTAACTCCTACTGTTGGGTTTCAACATTCAGAAGTCTCTGCCTCAGGGACAAATAGATTTTCCCAGTGATGTCGAGGCTCAATGTCAGTAGCCAGAGATTTCAAGGAGCACACATTTGTGATAATCAGCAGAAATGGAAGATCCACTAATGCTTATTCTTACGCAGCATGATCCTGTAAATGTACTCTATCAAACAAGCCACTGTGCTTTGCTTCATGGCACCCCCTCCTCTGCCTCGCCTCAAGTATTGACACAGCCAGAGGTTCCATCCTTTGAAATGCCATCGCTCCTCTTTCTGCTAAGAAGTCTACCAGACAGGCCAGGAGAAGCATTTCCAGAATCCATGGCAGAAACCGATGGAAGGTTTAAGATGAAGAAAGTTCTTTTTCTCATATGTTGAGGTAGCCAAGGGAGTGAAAATTCCTCTAAAACTAGAACAAACTTATGTGCTCTGAATTATTGCTGCAGACGAACGCTGTGCAACCAATTGACAACCAATCTGCTCTTTATGTAGTAAGTGTCTTGAAAAGTTCTTGAGTGCCATCAGTACCTAGAATCAGCAATAGGTTTTATAATACAAAAAGCTTCTTGTTCAGGAGAGGATTAAACATATATCTTACCATGTAGATTTTTTGTCCATATGAATCACAGTTACGATAAATTTGCAGGCACAGCATAAAACAATGCTCTTTTCACCATACTTTATAATTTTCCAAAGGTGGTTATTAATAGGTGTCAGAACAAGGGTGAGTTTTTAAGCTCACAATTCCTGCAACAATGCCTCCTAGCCCTTGCTTGTTTAGGTCTACTAATGTAACCACACTGGGAAAAGGTTTTAAATGGACTAATGCTTCTAAATGCCATTTTCTCATCAAAATATTGTCCCTTGTTAGGTCCATTGAGCTAATGCATTTATGTGACACCTGGATTAACACTGCAGTCTCTCTGCACCTTGACCTTTTCCTTGTAGTCAAAGCATACTCCAGTGCCGGAGAGTACAGGCCTCGGAAAGAGGCAATTAGGTAACAAGTAATACCTGGGTTTTATAGGCTTTGTTGGTTGATTAAGCACCAAAGTGGTTTCTGAACTATGCGCTGTATTAGCAACAAGTAGGAAAATGCATTCCTGGAATCCATTCCTACATATGTATCTAATGGTACCCTATGTTAGTTATTTCAGTCTTGTGAGTATGAGAAATTCCTAGGTCCCAGGGTTTAGCACCCTCCTCATGCATGAATTCTTGAGCACTAGACTTTATATATTCACAAGCTTCATCTTGTAATTTTAGTGACCTAATTGCAACAGAAAGTAACAATGGAAAACATATCTAGAATTGAAATGTGATCAGATAGCCAATATACTGGGATGTATATGACCATCTCTTTTCCCATTTACTTTGGGTTTGGTTTTTATGGGAATCCCTGTTCATATGAGGTGCTGAGATATGCTTAATTTTCCTGCTCTAAGCAAAATGTCAAGTTGTTCCAAAGGCAGAACAAATGAAGGGGAGAATTGGTTTGAAGGTAACAAGGACAGAAAACTAATGCTGGAAACTGCTCCTCCAGTCTTCTTTAGTTTATTTTGCTGTACCTCAGAGTTTTGGAAGTGCACAGGAAAGCAAGATGTAGATACAGTGGCCAAAATCTTGAGGACAAAAATAACTGAAGGAGATTGGAGGAAATTAGAGGTCAAAGTTTAGAGAGTACTGATGAGAATGAAGACTGTGACATCAAGTCCTATTTGGTTGTGATTTGGCACATTGGCATCACAGGATTGCATAACTGTGTAGTTAGAGCCAGGGCATAAGGCATGGTATCTTGAGTTTACAGGAGATGTGTTTCATAGTTAAGCAGGTCAACGCTGGATGCTGGAACCATTTATTGAATGAAACACAGAGGGAAGGACCTCTAGGTTGAGCAAACTCTGAGTTGGGACAGTGGCATGTATAAGAAATGCAAATACACATTTTGATCTCAACATCATGAACTAAATCAGGAGATTCTTATTGAGAACCTATGTTGAATGTACAAAGGGTCAAGTGAGATGCTTTATTTCCCACATACTCTTCCAGAAACTTTTTTTAAAAAGGGAAATAAGGTTCTTTTTAGAGTGTCACACTGTTGAAAATTGTGCACAATGGACATGAACCACCTGTGAACCTTGATTATAGAATTTTCAGTGTGACTTAGTCAACAATTCACTTAAAAAGACCCTGGAATTCCCAACAGGAGACAGGAATGTGGTTGCTATTTTGTTAGTAAAGACGGTTTGGTTATACTGTGTTTGGAGGGAGAATTTTGAGCAGAAAGGGCCTGGGGAGCTCAGAGCAAGGTTCTAAATGTATTTGAATGCTCTTTGGACCCAGTCTGTCATCTGGAAATGAGAAGAACAATTTTTTTGATCTCTGGATTATTATAAGAATTAAGCGGGAAAATACCTAACCCATACTAAGGGTTCAATTAGTGCAACTGCTGTCACGGTGGTGAAGTTTCCTTTCCTTCCCTTCCCTTCCCTTCCCTTCCCTTCCCTTCCCTTCCCTTCCCTTCCCTTCCCTTCCCTTCCCTTCCCTTCCCTTTCCTTTCCTTTCCTTTTTTCTTTTCTTTTTTCTTCTCGCACTATCACTGTCCACCCCATCATTCTTTTCCAGCCCTCTATCCTTTATTGCCTTCCACAAGCTGAACTTGTAACAACGTTCTCATAATACCTTTCCCCTGCTTGATTATGGGTGTTCTGTAGTGCAAGGGGATCAGGAAGCAATGGTACATTTTAGATACTCCTCAGGGGGTTGGATCTTTTCAATGATTTTGTTTCTCTTTTGTACGGTGCTCTACTTTCAGTTCATAACTTCTGACATTCTTCTTCAAGATTTTTCATTTATTTTAAAGTAAGTATTTCTCCCTTAGGACTAGAGATTGAACCCAAGGATTACCAAGTCACATACCCATCTCTTTTTGTTTTTATTTTGAGACAGAGTCTTCCTAACTTACCCAGGTTGGCCAGGAACTTGCAATCTTCCTACTTCAGCCTCTTGAGTAACTGGGATGACAGGTGTGTGCCAATGTAACTGGCAGGTCTTTTCTTTTCTTTTCTTTTCTTTTCTTTTCTTTTCTTTTCTTTTCTTTTCTTTTCTTTTCTTTCTTTTCTTTTCTTTTTATGATGAAGTGGTAATTGAAGAGGAGGAGGAACTATCAGATGAAAATGATCTTGATTGTTTTTAAAAGACAACCTTTTAAAAAAGGAAACCAAAGCAATGAGAAACCATAGAGAAGTGTACTGTGGTAGGAGAAGCCTTTGTTTCCTACCTGAGGAGAGGAAGATGAAATGGGTACACAGAAGGCCAGTAAACCAGAGATCAGAGAGCAGACAGAACAGAGGTTTTCCAAGTGCAGTTTTTGAGACAGGAGATAAATTTTTATCTTTAGAAGTAAATTTACAAATAAGTAGACCAAAAAGTGAATACCAAGTCTGTAAAAAATATTTTTCCCTGAAACACAAATTAGATAATCTGTGTTAGTTAAAATGGGAGAAAAAACAAAACAAAACAAACTAGCAAAAAAACCCACCACATATCTACATTATATCATTCTTCTAGGTGTCTTTTGATAAAAACTATTTCACCTATATCATTTCCTTTGAAGCTTCCAAAATCCTCTGAGATTAGCTTTGTCACTCTTTCACAAAAAAAAAAAAAAAGAAAAGAAAAAAAGAAAAATGAGGCTTACAGAGTTCATCTGGCTGAACCTAAGTCACACTGTAAGACAGAAATAGAGACTGAAATAAAATTTACTCTTAATTTGTTTGGTTGGTGAATTTTGTCAATTAAAATACCCTTTTTATGGTGACTGGTGCACAGACTCACACAAACACATGCACAAACATACTTATGTATTATATACGTGTCAGCAGCAGGTACTTCTGGGCACAGAGATCCATCATTCATGCTCTAGGGTCCATTGTCTCAAATACTATGTTTTTTTTTTTTGCCATGGGCTGAAGGCTGAAATTCTGAACCAAATGTAACCCCAAATTTTGCAAAAGTCAGAGTTTTACCTCTGATTGTCAGACAACAAGCTTTTATCATGTGTGTATTCTGGGTCTGCCCCAGCCTGTGTTTTATGTGTATTAACCCATTCAGTCTTCCAGTAACTCTGCGAGATAGTATTGTTATAATTTCATTTCCTAGGTGGGGGAAAGAAGCACAGAGAAGCTCAATACATTGTCCAAACACAGGTGGGAGGTGGAGTGGGCAGCGTGTATTAATAAGCAAGCTTTTTTCTGAGCGTACGGGCTTTGCTTGATGATCTTTTTCCTATTAAGTCAGAGGGCTGGAAAATGTGCCAGGCTAACTGATTGACATCTTGGTTCTGAGAGAAAGAGACTAAGGCGTGCAGTGGTGTGAGCAGATCCAGGCAGAGACAGAGCCAGGACACAGAAGGTGTCACAAGTATGCTGACCACAGAGTGAATATTTTGGGCAAGTGACATTGATCAACCAACCTTCAGCACCCATTTTTCTGTTATTCCTAGGACTGGAAAAATATGCATTCAATTAATTTTGTTTCCCTGATACACTGGAGTTCTACATTTTAAATGGAGCAAAGTCTTGGAAAAGCAATCTGCTTGGAAGAAGATTAGGGGAATTTATTGGAAACCGTGATTGCTATTCTTACTTTAAATATTTTCAAGGAGGTTTTGGTTGACCCTGGGTATTATCAGGGAGAGGCTAGAGCCTTTTCAATCACCTTTGAGACCCTATGTGGTATCTACCCATCAATACTCTTCTAATTTTTTCTTCTTTTCATAAAGTATCCCTGGCATTGTTGGAGGAACATAGCTATGTGTTGCATATTTTCAATAAAAAAGATTTACTTCCATTCCATATGAGTTTGAAGAAGCATTCTGCGACCTTGCACAATCTGCAGCAGCATGGAATCAAGCCCTTTGTATTATCTATTTGAGTCTTTAAATTTGATATTTAGGTTAAATACAAAATATGGTTCTTAGCATTATTCCAAGGTCACTGTTCACGATGGAAAAAATGTTAAAAGCATGGAAGTAATGCATGAAAAATCCATTATTAAGAGCGGCACCCCCTTATCTACAATAGCAGTTACTTTAACACAATTTCCTTGCATTGTGGGGCTATACCATTGCCATCATTGCTAAAGCTCTGTTAATGTTTCCATTATAGCTCTCTATTCAGTGTTTCCACCCATTTATAATGCAATGTATTCCTGGGTGAAACTTTGGTTTATGATAATCTCAGTTTGAAAACTTCCCAAAAGAAATGAAAAACATATGAATGAAAATGTGCAGAACATCCTCTTTCTTGTCTACAGGGGAGCAAAACACCTTCTTGTTTGGGGGATTTCAGTGAGAAATTGATTTTTGTCTTTTAATCAGTTGTGACCAAGATTATAATGCTATTAATGCAAAAGCATGCTGAACTAATTAAGAACCAGAGAACTGGAAAGGATGCTAGGAGGTCTCCAACAGGCAAGGATTTGTCACCCCCTCCATCCCCACACAAATGGAGTATGATGTCCAAAGGGCCCTGGGAAATCCATTCCACAATTGTTATTGCTAACTTGTTCCATTGTTAAACAATCCCTACTGTCAGGAATTTTTTCCTTATGTTTAATGCAAATCTTTGCAGTTTAAGCCAATTTCCCGCTGCTTTTAGGGGAAATGACAAACAGCTGTCCAACATCATAGGGAAAACCTCTTTTATTTTATATGCACCACTATGGGATCCCTCTGACTTTCAAACCTCCCAATAGAACAGGTTTCTCCTAGCTTTGGTTCTAAAACTCTTAATCACTTTCTCTACCTTTCTAAATATTAAAATCCTGTATTGAGCCCTAATGTAATAATTTCCTAGCATTAATCTACCCTTCCTATGAATGCAGAAATATTTTATGTATTGCCAATGGCCAATTAAAGACTTTTTTCATTCTTTTGCTGTTTTGGAAAATAAAGTGTACATTGTTAAGCCACTTGCAATTAAACATGAGCGCCGGATCATTTTCTTCTGCCTCATTTGTGAAAAGATACCAGACTATAAAACGTGCAGCTCTGCAAGCAGAGGATTTGAATCCAGGTCTCTATGATTTCAAAGCTTTTCTTACTAACTTGTGGCAGTTCCCTACTTTCTAGATAAGAGTACTGGAATATAGTTGATGAGTTTACAGAAGTCTGTTTTAAAGATGCATTTATTTAGCATAAATAGTCTTTCACGTACATCAAGCATTCTCAGTTGGAATTGGGAGAACAACTGATATTGCAGGGACAGACTAGGGAGAGATAATGTTCCTTAAACTTTTTGATATCACCATTGTCACTTCCCTACAAAACTACAAAAATCTGGCATCTCTACAATGCCTAGAGGTGACAGAGATGTGTTTGCAGATAAATGTCTAGCAATATTCTTAAGGCACAAAGAGGTTAGGAAACTTACCCAGTGATAAAATGCCAGTCATCAATACAGCCAGAGTGGGAGTCCAGGTGGTCTGATTCAGCAGTCTGCATTCTCAGCTACTCTTCAGTGTGGCCAGGAAGCAAGGATTGTACCAGCTTTCAGGATAGCTCAGAGGAGTGGGGCTTTTAAGTGCCATATCCTGAGAAATGAACTGTTGGGCTAAAACTCCAGGAGGCCCCATATCTGGAGAAGGTATGCTCTGAGACAGAAAGAAGAGAGGGAGGGAAGGAGAGAGAGAAAGAGAGAGAGAGAGAGATCAAGATCATATGCTACTTGTGTTTGTTTCTGTGCTTGGTTTATTTCACTTAGCATAATGTCTCCCAGTTCCACCCATTTTTCTGCAAATAACAAGATTTCATTCTTCTTTGTGGTTGATATAATATTACATGTCTATATGCAAAACTATATATCACATTTCTTTTATCAGTTCATCTGTTGATGGATTTCTAGGTTGATTCCATATTTAGCCATTGTGAAAGCAAAATGAAACAGACATGCCAATAGATATTCAAGTTTGTTTTTTATATTTGTTTAACATTCACTGATGTTTTGTCGGTCACACTTCTGGAGGTTTACTTGGAAAAAATAAAGCTATTTATTCTCTGAAAACCACAGTGATAAGTAGACACATGTTTAATTGAGCTAAGGTTGTTCATCAAGGTTTATACTTCCTATTTCTCCCTCCCTCATCCTGCCTTCCCCTAGGTTAGCCACTTTCTTGACTCTTCAAAATTTATTTCAAATTTATTTTAACTGATATATAAAAATATTTGTATTTGCTCGGTACTTTGTGATGCTTCGATACATGTGGACACTCACTCCAACCCTTTAGTAGTCATTGTTCTGCTCTGAATTTCTATGCAATCAACTTTCTGATATTTTATGTATGAGTGAGACCATGCTGTATTTTTCGTTTTGAGCCTGGCTAATTTCACCTAACCGAATATTCACCAGTTCAACCAAGTTGTTGTAGATGACAAGATATAATTGTTTTTGTGGTTGAATAATACTCCACTGAATAGTATTGCATGTGCCATTTATCAGTTGGTAAACATTTAGGTTGTTTCCATTTCTTAGTTATTGTGATTGGCACTGCCATCAATGTGTGAGGGCAAATGCCTTTTCAACATAGCAATTTCGTTGCCCTTGGTGTACACCAGTTGTGAGATTGCTGGATTGTATGGTAATTCCAGTTTTAACCTTTTGAGGAACCTCTGTGCTGTTTTCCACAATGGCTGGACTAATTTACATTCCTGTCAATGGTGCATGAGGGCTCACTTTTCTCCATGTCTTTACCGGAACGTGTTATCTTTTGTCTTTTTGGATAACAGCCATTCTCACAGGAGTGAGGTGCTACATCTTATGGTTTTTATTGGCATTTCACCAAATGATGAGAAACATTCAGCATTTCCCCTCATATACTTTTTGGCCATTTGCCTATCTTCTTTTGATAAATGTCTATGCATATGTGTTGCATTGGCTCTTTTGATTATTTTGATATTTTTTCTGTATTTCTGTTGGTCATGATTGGTATATCTACTTCCTGATTTTTCAATTTTAGCCTAACACACAGTTTTCACACAGGCTCATACACACATACACGTAGTATATATATTTCACTTGATATAATTATTTAAAATTTGTTTAGATCAATACTTTGCATTTTCATAATTGAGACTCATGAACTATTAAAGACATCTGGACATGCTACCTATTCCATGCATTTTATCTTTACTCCTAGGACTGCCTTCATCTGGTCTTGTTGCCACCTCTACTTAGGATTCAGTTATCACCCTGGGATCTCCTGGTATTGCATCCAGACATTCTTTCCATTATTCTGTGTTGGATCTTGTTTTACTTTGTTTTGTTTTCATGCCCAGATCTTCCTCTTTTTTCATTTCTTACCTCAGTTTGCTAGTGTGCATCTCTAGTATCTTTCTGAGCAAGGGTCTAGGAGGAGAAATATTTTTGACACCTAGCATGTTTGATAATGCTTATATCCATTCTTGTACTTATTTCTTGACTTGGATAAGACATAATTCTAGGATGATTTTTTTCTCCCATGTTGAATGTCCATGTTCTAGTGACTTCTATTTCCTAGTTCAATGTCATTCTGATTTCTCATTTTTCATGTATGACCCAGAATCTGCCATCCCACAGATAGTTGTGTCTGACTTTTGTTTTCAGGATTCTGAAACCTCACAGTGGTATACCTGAATGTGGGTCAATGTTTATGTCTAAAGCTTTGCAACCAATGGGACCTTTCTCTTTGGAATCCATGGCCTTTAGGTCTATTCAGTAAAATTTCTTTCTTTTTTTTTTTTAATTTAAGCAAAGAAAAAACAGAAAAAAAAAGACATACGAAACAAAGACAACAACCAAAACAGACAAACAAACGACTAGAGTAAATATACAACAGTAACATTGCAGGCTTACAAAATCGGATGATAGAAATTTGACAATGGTTGCAATATTGTGTATCGTTATCTTTAAAATGGTTACTTACATTAACAGATATAGACATGTAAAATTGATCTAATCATGAGTATTAATTGTTCTTTCTCAATAATGAATAGATTCAGCAGTGTGTACATTTTAGTTATCTTATATATACATATATTTCTTGAATTACTTCATATATGGTTTCTTTCCTTTTAATTTTTCTTTATCTGCTTTGAAACTGCATATAACTGTGCCTAATTACTGTTTTGATTTCATTTAGTGGGCTTTTCCTCCTATTTGAATAAGGGAAATGTGATAGTTCTGACAGGGAATGTAAAAAGTGAAAGGACAACCCAAATGTCTGCTGGATGGAGAGGGGAAAGAATAGCCCAGTTTAGGGATATTCGTCAGTTTTGTTGAGCCTCAGGCTGCTCTGATTTCTTGGGACAGGGTGTTTGGCAATGAATACAGCAATAATCTCACCCTCCTAGGACCCACATTCAAAAGTTCATACGGAAACTTCTGGGAAAACTCATTTCTTCATGCATTTAAAAAAACTTAAGACAACTGCATTTACTGCAACAAGCCACGGAGAAGCCTGGAGCAGAGATGCAAACAGTAGCCAGGGTCTCTGATATTCCCTTAGCGTAAACTACCCATGCGCCCACTGGAAACCATACTGTTTTCCTGTCTCTTCAATTTCCTTTTTCAAACTCTGGCTTTGAGAGTCTGTTTTAGCATGTTTGTTTTGTTCCTTGGTTAGAGTCCCTTGTCTGACATATCATCTTCCTTGCCCATGTCCTCCCAGCTCCAGGTGTTCACATGATTCACACCCAGCACATCTGATCTGTAGGTAAGAGGAGTCTTTCATCATAGACTTGGATCCTTTTGCCCTTGACCCTGGCCTGGGAAAAGGAATTGGAATTGGATACACAGAGCTTGTTACCAATATGGAAGGGAAGTATCTCATCTGGGCAGTTCTCCAGGCTAGTGCTCACCATCACCATCCTCATCAAGGGGCCCTGGAGCCAGCCAATGTATTGACTTGCCCCCATACCCAGAAAGATCATTAGCATAGAGCAAACCTTTCAGAAAAGAAGCACACACCCTAGTAAGGAATAAATAGTCCATGCATTTGGTCTGGCAACTGATGGAGGAGGTAATACCCTTCCATATGTCTTCTGCAAAGCCCTAGAAAACTTCATGCTGCTAGCATCAGGACTCTGGATATTATATGATTTGTTGCTCAGTGGGAAGACGTTTAAAATTCCTGAAGGAAAGTACTTGGCATCAATAATCACAAGGTGTTTGATGTGGTTGGATGCAGAACTGTTTTGCTCAGGGCTCTTGCTCTGCATGGTGTGCTGTGTGTAGTTGTGCAGCTGTTGTCTACATTTCTCATGGCTCTGTAGAAACAAGAGATCCATAGCGGTGGTAGGGAGCGGGGAGACAGCACACAGAGTATGCCCTGTGTCTGAATGCCTTGGCTCTTGGATGTCTCCACAGTGTGCTCTATGCTTGAAGAGGACCTAAGAGGCCATAGTATTTATCTACTTTCTTGAAGCAGCAAGCCACATGTGGCTCCATTGTGTGGACCTCATTCTCTGTTGTGGGACAGGTTGTGTCTGTGCACACCTCTGAGTCTCCAGGAAGATGCTAGAAATGAATGTTCACCTATTGTGTGTACTGCTGGGGTTGTCCAGGGCCCCCAAGTGAACAGCTGAAAATTTTCAGGCACAGCACCCAGTGGGAGGAGAAGCAGAAGGCCAGAAATGAGAAAGGATAACTGACACATTCCTAACCTTTTCCTGTTCAGGACCCACGCAGACTCACATCCAGTTACAGCCTCCACTGCAATTCCCAGTCGCTTCTCTGTCACCCTACCAGGTTACACATTTGTTGAGCCTGGAATTAAGCAGATTATCTGTCACATCTCTTGAGAGTATCTGGCTGTGAGTGGGTTGAATAAACGGATTCTTAGCAATAATTGCAGTGGTGATGAGATCCTTTTTGTGCTGTACAAACTGCACGGAGCTAGGAGTCCAGCCACATGTGTTCTTGTCCTGCCTTAGCTAGTCACAAGCTGTGAATCTGGGCAAGTTGCTTCCCCTTGGGCCTCAGTTTGCTTTGCTTTGAAAATGAAACAAGCGATACTTTGGGTTTTGTTTAGCCCCCAAAGTCAATAGATTAAGGGACCTGGATCCCAGTTACCTGTAGGTCTTGATGTGAATTTGCAAATATTGTAGGCTAGCACAGATTTTTGTCTGTAAAACCAGAGAAAGAAGTAGAGTGGTGATAATTTATATTCTCACTGTAGACCCAATGGGCAGGCACAGTGTCATGCTTCTGTTGTACTAAGTCAGTAGTTGTTAAAGATAATGATGGTCATTTCTGCCCAGCTACTGGGAGCGCCCTCCCTGTAGTTCCACATAGGGCTGCCTACGGACTTCAAACTTCCCCTCCAGTTGGATTGACTTTTCTCTTGAGTGTGACGAAGGACTGTCTTCAAAATGAATTGGAAAATTACTTTCTCATTTCTGTCTGCCAGAAGCAGCCAACAGAGGTTGGGCGTTCAAGATATGCTTGTTGAATAATAGGTGAGCCTGATCTGACTGAGAGAATCATTTTCTCTGGGCAAAGAAACTGACTCTGTCTCCCAACAACACCTCCATCTCTCTCCCCTTCAAACTCAGATGCTTTTTTACTCTGGTATCAGGGTTCAAGACAGACAAACCACTTGGGTTTCCACCAACACGCCCGTGCCACCTACACTTTGGCCTATGTGGAAGGCCCCTTTCCTGCATAGGCAATCATTTTGCTCAAGGAGGCAACTTTATAAGTCTCAGTTGTATCAATTAGAGCGCAGTTATGTGAGAGAGGTTCTTTCTAAGGTCTCTGACTGGGTGAAATATGGACTTCCCTGTAACTCTTCGCCTTCCTCTGGCTCTGTCCGCATCTCTTTCATGACTTGTGTGTGTTTCTGTGCTTGCATGCCTCCATCAGCATTCGAGTGATCTGTCCTTTTGACTGTCCTGTCTCATTCCCATGGGACAGAGGACTCCAAATGAGGGAGTGAGTCTCATTTGCATAGGTCTCTTCATGCCTGCCCCAACTGAGTGAGTGTTTATTAAACTGATTTAACCTTCTATACCGCCCCTAAAATCATCACCCTACCCACAAAAGATTTGGGCACTTTCTATAATCGCCCTAGTTTGCCAATACTTCCTAATACTTTATATGTTTGCATGAAAAAGAAATGCAAATAAACAAAACAAGGCCAAAAGCACTCTCAGTATGGAATAAACTTGCTATTGCTTTCCTGAGTATGTTTCAGGTGTTTCTATATGTGGATTTAAAAAAAATGTTACATATATTTCATAGCTTGATCTTCATTTCTGAAATTTTAAATAGTTCTTAAAGGACTTATTAAATCATTCAATCATAGTTCTCATGTATGTAGTATGTACGCAATTCTTATTTCTATAGATGGACTTTTATTGGATAGCCTTCTAATGTAAACATTCAAACAAGTCAAAATCAATAGCACTTTTATTTTAGAAGAGTCACTTGTGTTCTCTCATTCAACACAACAAAGAAAAAGGTAGTATTAGGCTGGAGAGATCTGATGTGGCCCAAGCCTCCCTGTTATTATGCTCTGGTGGGAGGGAGGTCTGTGTTGTTGATGCTATTGGAATCCTCCTAGCGGGTCTGATAAGCACACGGATGCAAAAACTGCACATTTGAGTCTGGGAGGCGAGAAAGAGTTAAGTGACCATCACCAATTATAGCCTGGGAGGGGGTGATTAAGAGCAAAATTGCAGGGAGGTTTTTAATTTAGCTGCCTCCAGGAGCCGCCCCCAGTTGCGCCAAGCTCATCAGATCATACACCTGGTTCCCTCCCTTCACCCCGCACTGCCACTCAGAGCAAATGTGTCAGAAAGGGCACCAAATGGCTCGTGTGGCTCCACACCCTTCGCCTGCATGGCTCCCGGAGCCCCCTTATATTTTATTAGAGACAGTGAGAAGCAGCCAATCAAGTCTAAATTAAACAAACAGAGGAAATACACAGAGAAAAGTTTACAAGAAGACTTTGTGCCATGCATTCCATTCGCGCAATTCCTTTTTGTTGCCAGATGTATATATATAGCTGTGGATGGCGTGAAGCACAGGTTCCGGGGTGCGGCTGTATGTTTCTGCTGCAGACAAATCTCCCCTGCATTTTTCATATGTTCAATCTACAGTTTTTTTCCTAATGCTGTGAATAACTCTAGATGGTAATGCATATTATGCTGATAATATGTGTGGTTGATATGAAAGGTTACTTTGAAGCTGTGTGCCAGTGTGTGAACTTCCTTTAAACTCTAATGACATAGTAGTGCTATTAGGGGAGAGGCCTCCTCTAGTAATAGCACTGAAGACTCCTGCTACTATGTGCCTGGCATGGTGCTCGGTGCTTGACGGCATCTCTAATGCTGAAAGCATCTGGATGTGGGTTCTGCTAGTCCTTAAAACATGGAGCATAGGTAAAAGGTTTGCCTGTAAACATTCTTACGAATACTGTATACTACTCCTGAAGTGTGTGTAATGAGAGGCCCACACACACTTTTCATCAAATATCTATCTATCTATCTATCTCCAATATAAATGAGCTTTATATTAGCATAAGCCCAGCAAAAGTATTTATAAATTAATTTTTAATTAAGAGTTGATTTAAACAGGTTTCTGTGGGCAATGTGTAGTCAATGACATTGTAAAGTTTCAGAACTGTATATAAAATGAGCTTTTGCAAAACTAACTAACTTACTTTTTTATTTAGAAAAAAAATAAAAAGCCAAAGCTGAAATAAGGACCTTGAGCACCACTTTTTATGGTTTTCTTGATAATACATTCTTGAGTATGAATGTGGGTCCAGAGTGAGATTCTGAAGTCTTCTTAATTAAATTAGGAATAATGAAATATTTTCAAGTTTCCTATTAGGAAGGTTTACTGATGAGTACAGTTTATTCTTTTTAGACTAGAGCTCAGCTTAATTCAACATTCTGATTATATTGCCCTATTGTAGTGAGGGGGCCACATCAAAATAATGATAACCCTCAATTTAGTATTTTGAAAACAGCCAACTTTCCTCCTTGTTTAATAAGCACCAAATCAGTAAACTAAATTAATCAAAAAACAGTTCTGCTCATGTAATGGCGTGTTTTCAATTCAAATTTCTACTTTGTAAATTTATCTGTTCCTCAAATTTTCCAAAGGAAGGTGCACAACAGAGAGGTCACTTCACTTTGGCTCAAGAAAATGCTTGAGAAGATTCGTTATTTCATCTAGTTTTACTTTGTCTGCATGTAAAAAATTTTCATTCTGTAAAAGCTAAATATTTTAACTGTTTTTACTGGGCACACACATACACATGCACATGAGAACATACATACAAAATCACTGGGCATTTTAAAAACATGTTAGAAAGTGTTTTAAAAAATCAACTATATTGTAACCCAAGGAAATATTATTATTTTTTTAATCTCAAAAAGTTCTGTCTAGCTTTCATTTTTCTGAGTCTATTCTGTTTTCTTATTCAAGATTTTTCTCATTCCTTACTATATGGTCTGTTCCAGTAACTCAGACCAGTTTATAATGAAGACTTTCAGAATTGAGAAAAACTTAAAGTTGAGAAAATTAGTGTTTATTAATTTTAAAAAAGGGTATACTTGGAATCTGAGCAAATATGTATATTGTCTTTGACAAATACACACATGTTCATGAATCATAATTCATTCCTCTGATACCTCTTTGAAAGAAGGGTTCAGTGTAAAGCACCATTTAATGATGTTGATATGTAGCATATGATACACGTATTTATAGGAAAAACATTAAAAAACCCACAAGAATTATAGTTAAAAGTCTCCTTCTCAGTTTTCCTGCATTCAGTCATTGCAAACAAAATATTGGTCAATGTTTAAACTTATTACAGGTGCTAGTTACAATCTGTAAGCTTTATACATAGCAATGTAGTATAGACCATAAATAAAAAAGTAGTTTCAAATTTTAATATAGTTGATTCTCATTTAAATAATGAGTGAATGCATTTTAAAGATAGGGGCTTTTAAATAAACATGACTCAATTTGCATCCAAATAAGTCAAGAATGAGAAGACAATGTATGTATAATTTTTGGTATTATACTGATGTCTTAAAGTCTTCTGAAATGCGAAATAGTTCATCTTAGTTTCTGTCGAAACACATGGCACAAATAAATTTTTTCAGAATTTAAAGCCTATGAAACTTCATTAATAAAAAAATCATAGTCGTATTTAGAAAATTTTCAATTAAAATTGAACTAACTATTGTAATATATCAATAAAAACATGGATATTTTATTTTCATAATTTAAGTTTCAAGAAGAAATAGAAATTCTTTTACTTTTGTCTTCTATTACTGCCAATTTTCCAAATAAGTTTCTAATAAATATTAATTTAAATATCATATATTTATTTGAACTTAGTTTTAAGAAATGCCTTTTCTTTAAGTTGTGTATCTAATTTAATAGAAGTCAAAATATTGCATTCCATGTTTTCATAAATCTAAGTTCTTTTCAACTAATTAAATATTTTTAACAAAATTAATTTAGTCAAACCAATTGAATACATATTTAAGATCTATTTTAATAGTATTCAAAGAAATTATATTTTGAATTTGACAAGAATTTGACTATTAATTTAAAGGAGTAGAACTTTGTTTTGCTTTTAAAATATTTTTAAAGTGTATTTTAATATTTAGAGGAGATTGATTTTAGGTGCATCTGAATGTCTTATTTGATTGTGAACTACAAGGAAAATAAATCTAATACGCAGCCTTCATAATTTTTATATGGACTAACTAAATTGGAGATTTTAAAATGAGAATGTGCGTTTTTCATTCTTCATAATTTATAAAAATGCCTCCTTTATTAATTATAATTTCATGTAAAATGCAACTGTAGTATATATTCTAAAGGAAGTATGAATAGGAAGATAACTTGTACTCTTTTAGAAAGATAGCTTGTAATGTTTTAGAAATGATTTGCGTCAATGTATAAAACATGACAATTTTTCTAAAGGCAATACACAGGAAAAGAAGAGAAAATAATGATTGATGGGCTTAATTTTTATTTTGTAGTTTATAATTTTGAAATGTGTTCATTTTAGAAAATTGTACTGAAACATTACTATTTCAAATTCTATAGTTGATAATAAATAACAAAATCTAGCAAAGTGATTCAAGAATATCTGAATCTATTGCTTTAAAAATTAGTCAATATTTAGATTAACAACTATAATTTACTCACATATTCTTTTTATGTGCTGAGGCTATATTTGTACCCCAGTTTATTTGTACACACCACATACTAATTGTAGTTAAATATAAGATATAAAGATATTTTCAAAAATAAAACTATATTAAAATTCCAAGTCAATAGTTATTAATATTATGGCTAATAAATAAACCATAAAAAAATTTGGCATCTTGATTTTTTTCATTCTTCAAAAACAAATATTGTAGCAGATTTCTTTCCTAGGCGAGGAAAAAACTGAACAGAACAAAAGTGCATTTCTATTTCTCATTCGTTTGGGTCAATATTGGCCCATGTGCCCTCTGTTTGACTATTTTCATTAGTGAAAGTATTTCATGAAATTGGCAAGGTTTAGTTTAATTTATTTGCTGTTGCTTTTGAATACTTATTTAAGCTTTCTTAGGTAAATAAAGCAAAAGATTTCAAAAACAGGCAGTAAACAAATAGTAAAGACTGACAACTTTTTCTTCCTTTAATTTAAAGAATTTTAAAGTATAAGTGAATTATTTTAAAATAATTTCTTAAAAGCTAAATTTTCCAAAGATAAATTTGAATTTTTACCATCCACTCTTCCTTGTACTTCATTTTAATTTCTTTTCATAAAAAATCAGTTTTCCTCACAGTAACGTTTAATGCATAAATGTCTACATTTCCTATGAATCGTCAAGATGTACAAGTCCCCAAAGAAAAAAATTGCACAATAGGTAAATAACTAAGTTTTTGTACAAAATATTTGGATAGTTTAACATTTAAATAGCTAGTCAGGGGAATAATAAGTTAATATTCCTGAGTAGCTTCATAGTTTTCAGATAATGTGAGCCCTATAAAAAACATAAGAATCAGTGACACCCTAACACAATTTTTCTTCCATCTGGATCATGTCTCTATGCTTTGGTTTATGACTTCAATTTCAGTTGCTCACAGGGAAATGGTTTCACTAGTTAGTATAACTAAGTATTCAATAATTGAAATGCAGGTTAACAAACTTCCATATGTAAAAGTTAAAAAACTCCTCCATTCAAACTGTGACCTCTAAGCCTATAAAACTCTTCAAAGAACCCCAAGATATCAAGCAACCTTTTATTTAGCTAAACCTACTCCCCACCTTCACTCTTATTCATACTTAAATACTCAGTATGCTCAGAGCTTAGAAAACCGCTAGAAACCCTTAATGGATCACTGGTTTTCACTAAAGAGCTAGGTGCGTATCCCTTATAAATGAATTCAAAACAATTTTTGTTTTAGCATTAATAGTTTTTCATCAAATGAAAACAAGCTTCTTAGTGTAGGAGAGTAAAGTCTTGAATAGGTCACTTATTAGCATATCTTTTATTTTAAACTCAAGGACAAATAGTCTAAAACAATATCTATTACATGGGGACAAAGGTGCAGTTTTTTTCCATTTTCTAATATCCCAGCAATGGACTTCCTTTGAGCAAAGGGTAACATAACTAAAGTACAAAGTGAAGGACTCAGGAAGAACAGCAGGAACACATAAAATCAATTTAAGAAAAACAATATTTAATCTTGTCATAGTTTAAAGCTAATGGAGTGAATGTGGTGTAGCCTTTCATTTTTCATGAGGTCTACATTCTCAGTGCAGGTTCTATGCCATTGAAAGTGTATTTCTGATTAAGAATAATGAGGTGCAGATTTGAAATTTGATCTGGTCAATACAGAAGTAACATGTTTTAAAGACGTCCATACACTTTAGGTAAAGTTGTAATCAATAGCGAGAATAGTATTCAGCATCATGGTAAGCTTTCTCAAAATTAAAAAATAGACAAACCAGGTTCCGCTTCAGCTTTTTGTGTCTTAAGTGACTGCATAAATTCTTTTATAAGATATAAATGCTGTTAAATTTATGCCTTCTTCCCTGAATAATTCTGAATTGCATGCATTTTGGTTAAATAATTTTTCTGCAACCTTTTGAAAATAAACGATAATTTGGAGGCTGACAATGAAATAAATTATGAATCTTGACAAAACAGTGGAAAGAATACTTTCCTTTTTTAGCTAAAAGAGGAACTTCAATAGAATTAAATCAGATATGATAACAACTCCTCAATTTTTACATGCTCTTCCTTTTTCCTTTTTCTGAGTAGGATACTAAAAATCTTTAACTTTGAAATCCTGAGCATAAAACAGGGTCATGGTCATTTGTGCAACATTGATCTTATGATCATACCTACGAGGAAAAAAATGATTTTTACTGTGTGAATATGAGAGGTTGTGAAATGAAAATCTTCCAACAAGTGTCATTATTGTTTAAAAAGAATTTTTGTGCTAACTATGTAAGATTGATTTAATGTTTGAATTGTGAAAAACAATATTATTCATGAAAAACTGTAACACTATTTTCTTTTAAGAGAAAATTTTTCTTCTAACCAGTAGCCTTTTTTAAAAAGCATTACTATTGACTGCACTGAGTACTATAATGCTTCCTCTATTTTTTCCTACCTCCTTTGTATTGATGATTTTGTTATCTTAGAGTTTTTGGTTTGAAAATTTTATTGTGCATGGTTTTGAGGTATTGTCAAGTCTCACCCAACTGGCAATCGTACATCAGGAGGACAGTAGCAGTTTCTTTTCCTAATGTGTTCAGTGGAAACAGGTAAGGACATGAACAAGTGTATTATGACCCCACTAGGTCAGTAGCTTTTGCATCTGACATCTGTCAGATAGGAACAATCGGGAGATGCTCTTATCAATTACAGGAGATTGCTTATAGCACTGGAAATTTGGAATGAGGAAAGCTTCCATTTTTTTTTTCTTTAAAGGATGCCATCTGTATCTACTAGAAGAGATTGAGAAAAGAACTTGTAAATGCTTGAAGGGCAAAAAAGTGAAGCATTCTAAGAAAACTACAATTGATGTTATCCAGAGATTTAGGACAAAAAGCTTTCATTAAGTTCTAAGGTTCTAGTTAGATAGCGTAATGTGACATAGCGTGGCAAAATTCAGCACCAGTACCAATAAAGATTAAGGATCTCAACTGTCCCAGTTACCTGATTAAATATCAACAGTTGGAATATGAAAGAATATATTGAGTCAAATAGAATTTATTTTTACATAATTATTCTGTAGCTAAATTTTATTCCCTAACCTTGTTACAGAAACTAGTAAGACAAGTGACAGTTTTCTTCAGGTATAAAAGCTGTTCTTAATGGAAGCGAGACTCTTCGGCTAATGAAAAAGAGAAAATTGTGTAGTCTGTCTTTCTCTCTAATTTACATGATTTCTTTTAAATAAAATCATTTACTCAGTGACAGTAAATGCAACCAGCAGATGTTTGGTTATTTGCTGAGGCAAGACAGTACATTAACTGATGGAAGTATCAATTGCAGTTATTAAAATAGATGCTATTTAGGAGAACTGTGGGATTCAGAAATAATTATTCATATAATTAGAAATTGGAAATGAGTCAACAGGAATTGTTTTGGCATAAAAAAAGACATTTGAAATGACTTTAAGTATGGTTCTACCAAAGTATATCCCGCATGTGTAACAAAAACATTAAATTTACCACTGTATTTCTAAGATCACACTCCAATCTTTGAGATAGACTGGATTTAGTGTAAAGAAGATCCTGACAAATTACATCTATCTTGGCAACAGTTTAGTTAAATATCTCCAAGGCTGGATATACTTCAAAATTTAATTTTTTCTCTATTAATATATATCATGTTCATTGGGTCAAACTGTTGTCTATTTGTTGGCTATTCGACAGTACTAAAATACAGAGACAACATTTAACATTTACTTATTGCAGACAGTTATGTAATTCTCCCTCTTACTTTAAAAAATATAGCATAGAAGAAAATATCAGAATAAGTAGTCGTATGCAAAAGAAACTCAGAATAAAATTATTACACAGCATAAGAATAGAAATTCCTCCATGAACATGTTGTGTCAAAATTAACATCACCACAGAATGCTTATTTGGATTCAGCCCATCTGAAAGACTTGAAAACTACTTAGAATGTACGAGCTCTGTTAAAAAGAAAAATACAGAGCAACAACAAAAAAATGCTGTTAACCATCCCTGAAAATTAGAACAGTTTTGATAATCAAGGATTTCATCTCCACATTAAACCAAGGCCAAATTAGGAAGGCTATGATCTTAAGGTGCCCAACAACATTTGTTAAACAAAGTCAAAATTAATGACAAACAAAATCAAGTTTTCTTTGTGGTTGATTTTCAGGCAGCTGCATCCAAATATAAAAGAGTCATCAAAGAAAGATATCCATTAATTATTAACTCCGAACAACTTCAGAAAGCAGAGCCCTTAAACCTCCATTGACATCTTTCTGCCAGTCTCCTAATCTCTGCAAGTTGTTGGTAAGAGTTGCATTATACACAGCATGTCATCAATCCTGCCTTTAACAAGTGCGGCGACAGAGCTCTGTACTGCAGCCCGGAAGACCACACGAGAGACGCGATCATTTCTGCAAAGGCATCCTTAAGAAACATTTACAGTCTCACATTTGGAATAATCTCCTGGGTTACGGTACCTCTCTCAAGCACAGAAGAGGGTGTCAGTGTCTAATGGCAACACACAAGTTGCAAAAATTCCTGATTTTTTTTTTTTTTTTTGGTTGAAGTGCAGAACAACTGTCATGATTAAAATGCTGTGCTACTCTATAGCTTAACCCAGTTAAATCTATAGATTATTCCTGGGCCTTTTATATACAGAATGGAAGAAAATACTCTAGTGTAAGTGACGGTGTTAAAACCTAGATGTATTCAATGTAAGTAAGCTAGTGAGTAATTTAAGTTATTTTGAATTATTAATAATGTTTTCACTGAAATCAGGCCTTTTCTTATTTTTAATACACTTTCAACTAACTGTATTGCAAATATTAAGAGAAATCCAATTGTGACACAAATAGCATTTAAAAATATATGTTAATATTTACAATTGTAAGTTCAGATTTCTACTCCACACTTACAAAATTCTGAGGTCAAAGTACAGAGAAATAAGATTTTTTTGTTCACTTTGCCATTTCATAATTTGGTATCATCACAGTAGACTATTACACTACTGTAGGAAGTACAAGGAATAGAATGTTCATATAGTGTCTCCCATTTTAATGTCAATCTGGTGCCTTAAAAAGTGCTTTACAATGGATGTCAAAATGAATATCCAACTATCATGTAAACTTTTGATTTTTTAAATTACTTTCTGCAGACATAGTGCTACAGGAAGACAACAGCTGTAATAGGACAGGGAAGACTATTATTATTCGCAGACCTTTCTGCTGTACCTCTCTTATCTCCATTTCACTTTTTCTCATGTCTGTCTTTTAAAAATCTTATCAGAGTACAGAGGAAGAATATGCCACCAAAATAAGTGTGTAACCATCAGTACTCCTCATGGAAAATGCCAGCACGTTTGAATAAAAGTACAACAGCAATTCATAGCAATGAAAACAAACAACAAATATTTATTAGAAGATCAAGTTGATTGATCATAAACTTCCTAACCTTTTAGTTATAATTCATCCAACCACCCGTGATTCTTCAGTCCATCTCTTTAGATCACAGAACTAGAATGATTTGAAATTAAAATGTTAACTTTTCAAACCAATCTAAAAAGAACAGAATGAGGAAAAGTGTGTATCTGTGTGATGATTCACGTTTAAAGGTTTTATCTCTTTACTCTATTTGATTAAAGGCCTTGTATTGAGTTAAGCAGCAAATCCTGCAGAATAATTAGTGGCTGTTAGTTTTTTCCCCTGCCCCCCCTCCCCATTTAAATGAAAGCTTAAATGGGGGAAAATGGAATGTCAGTCAGAAACTGGTTCGTACCAATCATAATAATTATAATCTATTAGAATTAAGCCATAATCATTAGAATTTCTTCTTTTCTCCTACCTTTGATGGCCTGTTTCATCTGTTTCATTAAAGCTGTAATTTTTACAGATGCTCTTGATGTTCCTATGTTTTCATCAGAGTCTAAGGCAGCCTAAAGGGAAAAATAGCTCTTTGCCTATAGAAATATATGTTAATACATTAGTTACTTGAGGCAAGCAACTTTTGCAATATGTGAGTCTGGGTGTCTATAGTTGTCTTTATTTGGGCCTGTCCAGCATTTCGTTGTGTTCTCTTCTTGCCTGGCAGCTGGACCCTGACCTTCAAGTTCTTTTTTTTTTTTTAAGAAAAAGAAAAAAAAAAGAATTCTTTTCAGATTCCAAGTTCCCCCCTTCTTACCCTCCCACTGACACCATCCTATTCAGCACCGGAGATAACTTCATTCATCTACACATCATTGTATCAAATTCAATAGGCAAACTGCTTCCACATGCCTCAGAGCTGGGCTGGACAGTTATGTCTTCATTTCCCCCCGCCTCCCAACCAGCCCCCACTGCAATGAGATTTTTACTACCATCTTTTCAGGCATGAAATGATCACAGTTACAAAGAAATAATTTCAAACAAGTGTTTTCCTACTTTGTTGGGTCACTGTAGATATATTTTCCTGCAGACTCCTCAATTAGATGGAATATATTGCCACCAGGCTGAGTTGCTCACAATCCTCTGTAGGCAACCCATGCAGGAAAGGAGGAATCGGATCTGTTTATTCATTAAGTGCCATAAAGTGCTGCTGTAGATTTTGATGAAAAAATGTGTTTATGTTGAAAGTGTTTGCGTTAGTGTGAAATTAAGAGGCTCAAACCTTATAAAGTGACAGTATCACACAGATCACACAAAAAACAGAACAGAGACGTTCTCTTATACAAGCAACCAAAAACAAATATCCTCTTCTCAGAAAGCAAAATATTGTGTCTGACTCCAATTGATTTTGGAAAAGAGGAATTAATGTTTTTTTCTTTTTTTCTTCTTTGTTCTTTCCCTAGATTCTACAACACTTTGATTTCACTTTTGGGAATTTGGAATTCTTAAAGAGAAAAATAGAACTTGGTTAATGTCAGGAACATCAAATAAGTGTTTGATGTTGGATGCCCTTACTACAAAATCAGCCTACTGTCTTCAGTCAGAAGAACTGAGTATCAGATTAGTTTGCAGAATGGGAACGGATTTTTATATGTGGATTCCCAATGAGGTGGACAACAGGCTTTAATAGGCAAAAACAGTTCTGTTCTTCCAGAGGTGGATTTCTTTTTGAAATCTTCATAAGGATTCCTTCTAAAATCAAAAGCTGTTTTAGGACTCTGATGTTTAAAAGAAAAATCCTGGTCTAAACAGTTTTAAGTTAATCACACATCCCCATCTATTCTTGGGAAGCTCCCCTCCCCCATACCAGAATGCAAAGCTTGAAAGAAAGTTGAATGATTAAAATTAAACAGAGCATCTAAAGTCTTTAAATCAGCTAGCCATTATAAAACATTCTAGATCCTGAAGATAGAAAAGGTGAAAGATCTTTTTAAAAGCAGACTTACATCCTTGACTAGGTGTTTTCTACTCTAGCTTCTATATGTTTATGTGGCGGGTGTTACAGACATTTGGAAGGATTTGAGAGTTTCAAAAGGGAGAAGTTTATACATTAGTGCTGCAAGTTGCAAAACACTGTTGATATTCAAATGTTTATTGTGCAAAATCTGGGATAAGCTTCAGCATGAGGGCCCCTTTAAGTGCCTACAACTCTTGCTAATTCCTCTCAGCATTGAGACGTGCACAAAGGCCTTAATCCAATTCCACTTTTTTTTTTCAGAAAGCCTATGCTATTTTCTCTCACATAAACTAACAACACTACCCCATCACACTGCAGAGTGGGTCAAAGAAAAAAGCGCTCTCTGTTTATACTTCACCAACACTTTGTGTTTCTTGGGCAAGCATGGCATGGAACTTTAAGTGGTTCCCCAGGCCCCATGACAACTTTAGGGGGGAAAAAAACCTTCAAGCATGAAGGTGGTAATTTTTAAGGAAGAAAAATGCACTGTGGTGTTACAACTTCTCCTCCTCTGTTATCTGCGAACAGAAATTGATAGACCAAGTCACATTCTTGCTCTTCTTATTTAAATGAGAGAAGTAAGGTTTCCTTTGATAAGGTACCTTGCACATTTTGGTATTATTTTTTCCCCTAGAGACTCTTAATTCTTGTTTCTCTACCCCTTCTTTCCCCCAAGTACCTTGCATTGCTTTTCATTATTCCCTGCAGGAATTTCTTAAGGTCACATGCACAATACGCATTATTTTCTCTCAATTACCAGTTCTCTTTGTTAATAACAAAGCTGATTCACCCCAAAATCTAAGCATATTTTTTGCACCTGTAATTTTGGTAAGAATTTTCAATTTCAGGTGGGCATATTGCTAAAAAATAATGACTCTTATGTTTGGCAGTAGAAATCGGGCATTTGTCTCTGATTGACTATACAAGTAACCAATTACACTAGCAATTAAGTAACTGTGGATACAATTAGAAATGACCATGAATTTGCTTCAGGAGTGAATTATAGGGGAGGGACTAGGCAGCCAAAATGTGAATGAGTCTGAGTCAATTTCAGAGTTGTACTTTGGCAGTTGATGTCATCCAAAATCAAATGACATAGAATTCTATGTCCTAATTAGAGAAAAAGATGTCTTGTTTCTATTGATTTCTACTCAAAATGTCAAACTGAAGCATGTATTGGCTACTTTTGACTGTTTCCGTATTTCCATAAAACTCATGAGAAGAAATTCTGGTGGGCAGATTTGAAATTCCTGTGTTTGAAACTGAGGCAATTGATGCTTCTGTCTTTGTCCTGAGAGACTGTTTTGTGTTCAGTAAGTGTCTACAATAGAAAACAAGACACATCAGATACAGGATATGACATATCTGAAAAATCTAATCTTTGCAGCAAGAAAAAGTTGCCACATATGACAAGATTAACCTATCTATAGCAATATTTGGCAATTTTTCTAATGCCAGTAGTTTAAAATGATGTCCCTCCTGAGCTGTATCACTGTAGCAGGAATCAATTGTCTACAAGACTCCCCAAATTAAATCCTAAATAGTTAGAAGAAGATGTTTCCTTAATGAGTCTGTATCAGAATAAACAACAAGGATCAAGTCAATCTCAGACCCTAAATCAATCACATATTAAAGTCTGTTATAAATTCTCTGTCTTCTGAAGCCATATGTTTATCTGTGCACAAGCACTATGGTATACTCTCCTCTTTTAAGATTCCCTGATGGTTTAATACTTGAAATTATTTAAAAATACTTTGAACTAGTGAGAAAATGTCTGGATAAAGCAGCCCATGGTGAACAATTCAGACATCACGAAGCAGAGCAAATCCCACTTGAATTTGGTCTGGTATCTCATAGTTAGCTATTACATTATCAAAATTAAATCACTTATATAATTAGAATGTTTTCACCCTCGCAGGACTTTTCAGTAGACAGGTGAAAGGTTTGAATGAACATGGAAATGGATTTCTCTCTTTGTGCTGGAGGTCACTCCTGGTGGTGAATATGCAGTGTGAGGGGACTGGATCCCCTCTGCTAGGAAAGGGTGGGTAACAAAATCACAATTTCTCCAAAAAGTGCTAATCATGCAACTTAAACCCAGAACACATAGAATGATACTTTTCCAGCAGTTATGCTGAAAGAACAAGTTTTTTTTTAATGTATGAAATATACAGCCTAATGGTGTATAGTTTTAAGCATGAAGAAGCAGGACAGATTACACTTGATTCTTGTCTGTGTTCTAATGATCAGTCATTGGGTCATATGGGTAATTAACAACAGTGTAGTTTTGTTATTTACATCAGTTGGGAATGTATGTGAAATTTGAATGAAGCATTCCTTTTTTAAGAGAAGAAAAATGGGAGGAAGAAGGAAGAAAAGGAAAGAAAGAGAGAAAGAGAGAAAGAGAGAAAGAAAGAAAGAAAGAAAGAAAGAAAGAAAGAAAGAAAGAAAGAAGAGGAAGGGGACAAGAAAAATATATTTATAAATGAAGTTAGAGTCAAGCATTTCCTTGCTCAAAATCTACTGTAGAGATTATTTGAAAGACAAATGATGATTCTGAAGTACTTCTTTGGTTAAGGCCATTTCTCCTAAGTGAGGCTCACCAATTCTATTTACAGTGTGGAGATCCTATTTTAGGTTCGTATTAAAGCCAAGTTAACAAGACAGAGTGAAGATGGAATTATACACAGGGAATTAGGATTTTGGAAAGAGTTATGGCACTGTGCCCTGAATTTGGAACTTAAATGCTTTCATTCCTGGCAGGTATCAAAATAATGTGGGGCTTCTGGCTGGCTATGTGTTCAACTGGAAAATGCATGTACTAAGTGAAGAATATGCATACTTTGTTATTATTTTGTAAAACAACAGCCCTATAGGGTCAGAGGACATCACCTGTAATTAGGGAGAATTCTTGTCTGAGAGTCAAGATTTTCAGGTATAAAGTGGTCTCTGGCACACACACACACACACACACACACACACATATTTAAAATAGTAGCACAATTCAAACAATAAATCATTGAAATGTAGGATTTATTTTCTTTAATTCAATACACAAAAACTCACATTTAAAAGTTAGTGATGGAGTGTTGGTTGGTCTGACCTCAATTGTCAGGAATTTCCACTATCACTCTGCCATTAATCAAAGTACCCAAATCTGATAGTGTTTTTTGGGTTAGATTCTATTCTTCAAACTTCAGGATTATGTCGGAATCTGGAAAAGTTATTTTTCCAAGTTTATGCTTGTCTGAAGGAAAAACTTCATTTGCCCAGACTCTGGATTGGAAATGTTAGATGACTGGCAAAGTGACTCAGAAAAGGTGCTCCTTGGTACACTCCTGGTTCTCTAAGGCACTCTCCCTTCCTAAGTGAAACATAGCAGTTCTATTGAAGGTGCATCAACCAGGACAAGCTCATTTCAACTCTCCTCTCAACTGCTTTATCCCACCTTATAAATTCTAAAAGGGACAGGTAGAGAGGGGCTCACAAAAGGCTCTTCCCACAACCCTTGTAATAGGCTCATTAAACACCCGCCTGGGCTTGTTATAAAATACCATAGAAGCAGCCCATGAGTAGCTGTTTGCAGCAGATAATATCAAATTGGAGAAACATGTAAATGCACATTCAAAAACAGTAAAATGAGATGTACTCTAATGATACCAACCAAACAAGCAAGGAAATAATTAGTCACTCCATGTATGTGGTTTAGGATTTGTAGCAGAACTAATTTTATTTGAATTCCATGTCAGGTTTTAACTTTGGTGTTTTGTGTATGGGGTAAATAAAAGATGTTCTATGGGGAAGTTTGCAACACGGAAAAGTAAATGATGCTGTTGTTTCATTACGGTAATCATAGTATTTATTAAACATTGTTTTAAAACGTTTCTTAAGACATATTATCCAGTGGTTTTTTTTATTTTGTCAGACATGAATCTGTTATAAACTTAGTCTAATTTTAATGTGTGCTTTAATTTATAATAGAGTAATAATATTTATTTTTGGTGATATTAGTGCCAAAATCCGGTATCTTGAGGCTTAGAATTTATCATGCTTTCTTTGGACACTGAAGTGGGTGGAATCCAAACCTTGGACTGCAGTTCAGTGTCATCTGAGAAACTGCATCTCAACATTCAGAGACTTCAATGTCCCACTGATATCTGTGAAATAAACCCTAGCTTTGGGAAAAGCATTTTTATATTCACTGTACTGGCTTTTGCTCAAGAGAAATCTTTCACTGACCAGAAAACTGCATTTACAACCTGTCAATAAAGGAGTTTCTCTTTCTAAAAATATGAAAGTAATGAAAGCATATATTACATACTTTTTCATCAGAAAAATTTATCAATTTTTGATATCCTGAATATTTCTCATCAGATATAATTTACATAGGATCCCATTTCTTTCATCAATTTGTCAGTTAAATAGACAGACGTGAACGCCTTTTTCTACCATGACCATTTCCCTCAAGCCCAGTAATAGGCCTATGGAAAGTACTCTTGTTTAAGTTTAAGTTTGCTTGTTGACTTCTGATTTGGGATTCCTGGCATTCATTCCAAGATGCAAAAATCGGAGAGGAGGCAGTCAAGTGTAAAGAGAGAGCTAACTTTGAATGAGATCTAACTTTTAATGCCCTTAATGTTCTCATTTGTCACATGAGAGGGATGGAAAAATAACTCCTATGTTGACGCCCAGCCTCAAATTTGATTTGTATCATGCTAGGAGGTTAAACTGTACTGACACTTGATCTGTCATAGGTATTTTGGCCAAGTAAGCATAACTCATTGCTCCATAACTTTGGAGAATGTGATGATGGTTTCTAATTTCATAATTCATGATGGATGGGAAGCAGAGTAGATTGGAAAGACAAACAGAGAGGAAAGGGTTAATAACCAGGTATAGTCCAGAGTTGAGTGGTTTATAAATCGTATTCAAGTGAGTTAGAAATCATTTTAGATACATTTAATAGTTTATTCATTTGGATGAAGGGGTTCCTGAATGCCTCAGTCGTAATATATTGTAAATCAGTTGGATAGTTTGTCGAAGTACAATTTATTAGGCTTAGAATGAAGCTGCCGGAGTTGGAAGGAATCGTCTTCCCAGGATGAAGGGTGGTTTTGAACTGGGCAGGGAACATCAGCTATCACAACACATTGAGAATTCCAGCTGGGCGAGGAAGATGAGGGCAGGTAGCAGGAAGCCAAGAAGACTGGAAGGCAGGGTGGACGCTCCTGGAATTTTGACTTGAGACACCATTCCAGCACCCCCACCCCTGTGTGCTCAAACCTCTACATCATACTCTCTGTCCCTGGGGACCGGGGCCTCTATGCAGTGTTTATGAGGTGAATGCAGCTTGCTCTCATGCTGTGCCATCAGGTCTACAGAGTATCTTAAATCCTGTGACTGATGATTCATTTAATAGTGCAATAACACAATGCCAGGTGATTCTGTAATGGGAACTAGACTGCCCTGAGCTGGTAATCCTTGGGGGCTGACTAGGAGGTGCTTTCCTAGTGAAGGTCTCAACCACCTTCGTCCATGGCTTTGGTCTGCTTCACTAATCTTTTAGGTATCTCCTAATACAGTCAGGTCAACAATCATGATTAACAGGATCAACTTATTTTCCACTATGTGCTAGTTTATACCTTTTAGAATTTATACCATGTAATATACTACCAATTTTTCAAAAAGAAATAATACAAGCAAACACTTTAATGGTTTGTGTCTCCGACTATAAATTTGATGAATCTTTCCAATAACCCTATTAGATTCAAACTTATTATGCACTTCCTCCACCTAGTAAATCAATAAAATGAGGTTGGGGAATCACTTCGAGTAACTTGTCCAAGGTTACAGAGGCAACAGGTAACTCAAGAGCTCAGGGTCTCCTTCCTAGGGTTCGCCCTTTAAAGTTTTAGAAACACCTTCACAGATACTATGTATTAATATACATACACACATAGCAATAAATGCAATCATATACACACTCATACACTATTTTTTGCATGATTATCTTTTCACATTCAAAGTACCTTTCTAAAAAAATGAAAATGCCTTTCTTTTTTTTTATTTGCTAAGAATCTACATAAAAATCAATAGGACAGACAAGCAGGTTTACCAAGGTCATTGTACAAGGTCACAAAGTCATATACAGAAATCTAGTATTGGCTTGTATACAAGAAATGAACAATTCAAAGGTAAAATTGTAAAGGCACAAGTTACAGCATCACAGAAAAGCTTAAAGTAACATTACTGTATAAATCTACCAAAACACATTCATTATCTGTATCCTAAAAGCTATAAAAACTGATCAAAAGTACTCAAATACAGCCTAAATAAGTGGAGAGAGACTATGTATGTGAATTGGACAAATATCAAAGCATTTATTCTTCTGAAACTTACCTATAGATTCATCTCAATGACTATCAAAATCTCAGAAGAATTCTTTTTTTTTTTTTTTTCAGTGAAGGGAGGCATTCAGTTTACTTTTGGACAGGCCATGTGGATGACAAAGGAGGCCATTGTGCCTTTTTTCTAACTATCTTAACTATTTTTATGTACATATACATAAACATACACATAATTTTCCTTTCAGTTTGTCACACAAGTGAAACAATGTGATGCTTCCACGTGTGGGATTTATTTATTTCACTAACAAGTATGTTCTCAAGGCGCACACATTTAAGTATAAAAGTATCCAGCTTATCATTCTTTATGGTTGAATAGTATTCTACTATGTAAAAATATAACATCATTTTGTCCATTCCTCAGTTGATAGGCATTTAAGTTGTTTCCAAGATCTGGCTATTATGAACTTCACTGCTATAAACATAGGTGCACATAAATTGCTGTGGTATGATGTTTTTAATTAGTTTGGGGATACACAGAAGGGGAATAGCTGGGTCAAATAGGACCTCCAATCCTAGCTTTCTGACAAATCACCACACTGACTTCCACAGTGGTTGCGCCAGCCTGCATTCCCACCAACAGTGGAGAAGGGTTCCTTTTTCCCCACAGCCCCTCCAGCACTTGTTATTGGTTGACTTCTTAATACCAGCCATTCTTTCTGGGGTGAAGTGGAATCTCAGTGTTGTTTTAATTCGCATCTCTCAAATGACCAGTGCTATTGAACATTTTTTCACATATTTATTTCCTGTTTGTACTTCTTCATCTGAGAAGTGTGTATTCATCTCAGATGCCCATTTTTGGATTAGGTCTTTAAATCTGGGAGGACTGATTTTTTTGAGTTCTTTATATATTCTCATAGTAATCCTTTATCTGAGGGACAGCTGGCAAATACTTTCTCCCACATTGTGGGTTGTCTCTTCATTCTGTTGGTGGTTTCTCTTGCTGTGCAAAAGCTTTTCAGTAGGGTGACATCCCAATTGTTGATTCTTTGCAATAGTCCCTGTGCAATCTGGGTTTTATCCATAAAGTCTTTGCCAATACCAGTGTCTTCAAGAGTTTAACATACTCTATCTTTCAGCAAATTTAATGTTTCTGTTTTAATATTGAGATAATTAATTCATTCAGATTTTAGGTTAGTACATGGTGAAAGATATGGGTTCAGTTTTAATCTTCAGCATGTGGAAAGCCAGTTTTTCCAACACCATTTATTAAAAGGGCTATTTTTCTTCCAATGAATGTGTTTGGCACCTTATTAAAGATAAGGCAACTTAGTGTGTCTGCAGTTGTTTCTGCATCTTCTAATCTATTCCGTTGATCTTTGGGTCTGTTTTTTTGCCAGTCCCTCACTGTTTATTTTTTTTTCCCCCAGTGGCTTTGTAGTATAATTTCAAGTCAGGAATTGTGATGCCCTCTGTCTTGTCTTTGTTGCCCAGGATCACCTTTGCTATTCTAGGTCTCTTCTGGTTCCAGATGAATTTTAGGATTGTTTACTCTAATTCTGTAAGATATTCTATTGGAATTTTGATTGGGATTGCATTAAATCTGTATAACAGCTTTGGAGGTGTGGCCATTTTCACTATATTGATTCTTCCTACCCAAGAGCATGGGATATCTTTCCATTTTCTAATATCTTCTTTAATCTCCTTTTTCAGAGTATAATAGTTTTCAATATAGAGGTCTTCTACATCTTTCGTTAGATTGATTCCTAAGTATTTCATTTTTTGGGATGCTATTGTAAAAGGTATTGTTTCCCTGATTTCTCCCTCAGTGAGTTTGTTATTCGTGTACAAGAAAGTTATTGATTTTTGAGTGTTGACTCTGTAACCAGCTACATTACTAAATCTGCTTATTAAATCTACAAGTCTTTCGTTGGAGTTTTTGAGATCTTCTAAGTAGAGTATCATGTCATCTGCAAACCATGATAGCTTAACTTCTTTCTTTCCTATCTTTATTCCTTTTCTTTCTCTTGTCTAATTGCTCTGGCTAAATTTTCCAGGACTGTGTTGAATAAAAGTGGGGACAGTGGAATCCTTGTTTTGTTCCTGATTTTAGAGTGAAAGCTTTCAGGTTTTGTCCATTTAATATGATGTTTGCTGTTGGTTTGTCATAGATGGCTTTTATCAGATTGAGATAAAGACCATCAATTCCAATTTTCTGTAGAATTTTTATCATGAATCATTGCTGGACTTTGTCAAAAGATTTTGCTGCATGTATTGAGATAATCATATAATTTTTATCCTTGGCTCTGTTAATATGCTATACTATAGTTATGGATTTACATATGTTGAACCATCCCTGCATCCCTGAGATGAATCCCACATGATCATGGTGTACAATCTTTTTGATGATTTGCTGCAGTCTGTTTGCCAGTATCTTATTGAGGATTTTTGCATCAATGTTCATTAGGGAGATCGGCCTGTAATTCTCTTTCTTAGTTGCGTCCTTCTCCGGTTTTGAATGAGAGTAATGCTTGCTTCCAGGAATGAATTTGGGAGTATTGCTTCCCTTTCAATTTCATTAAAGATTTTGAGAAGTGGTGGTGCTAGGTCTTCACTAAATTTCTTGTAGAATTCAGCAGTGAATCCATCAGGGCCTGGGCTTGATAGGTTTTTAATTACATCTTTAATTTCATTTGCTGATATTAGGTTGCTTAGGATTTTTATTTCTTCTGTATTTTCCATCTTATGAGAATACAAGTTTTCAAAATGCCTTTTCTCTAAATTATGTGATTCTTAGTTGTTGTTGTTGGTTTTTTTGTTGTTGTTGTTTTGTTTTGTTTTGTTTTGTTTTTGTAACAGAACTCTAACTCAAGACCTTGCACTTGCCAGGCAGATGCTTGTACTGCTGAGCAATATCCCCGGCCCTCTGCTAAATTATGATGCTATGGTTTTTCACATTGCAGAGGACCTTTGTGGCTGTAGATCCTTCTGCTCAAACTCAAGACTTAGTGCAGCCTTTTGGCCCATCCAAGGACAGCTGGCCCTCCTTGGGAATGCATCTGTCCCCGGCCTACCTCTGTCATGCTTAGATCAAATACTATAATTTTCTTCACCAATTTGCACTGGACACAGTTTTTTTCTACAGTATCATCAGAAGTATATATTAACTTGAGCACCAGGAAATTCTGCGGACTCCCTACTTTCTCTGCAACAAACATATTTAGCTTAGTCATAAGAAAAATTATTTTTGAAAGCTAATTCCTTTTTATTCATTCTCATAACCACTGCTGAAGAGAATATTTCTTTATCTACAGATACACTGCTTGTAGCATTAATAGATAATAAAAAATTGATTTTGTTAACTGATGGACTCAGAAATTAGTGAATTTAATAGCAATAAGGGAAGAAGGAACAGGTAAATTGTTTAACAATTAGGAAATGTGCATCTGTCCTTTGTCTTTTGAAGTTTTTTTTTTTTTATTTAGAAGTTGGTTTTGCAACTGGAGATCCTTTCTCCAATCTCATTATTTTCCAGCTCTAGCTTCAATAATGTGTTTTCCCTTAGGTCAACTTCTAAGTTCATAGATTAGCTTCATGCTGCTTTACTAACTGGACAAGACTACTGCAGCCCTTATATTTTTCACATACTGTGTCTTTTTAAATTACCTGAAGCTCCATTTGTCATTCTAGGTAATACAGGTAAGTGAAGCAGCCACAAAGCCAGTGTACCTCAGGGATGAGTCCAGAACCTCCCTGGTGGTGACTATGAGGTTGGGGCTGAGAGAACAGGTTACAGCGATGCTGCACCTTCTAGAGCTTTCAGTAATACAGACAGCCCAGTGGAGCACATGTGCCATAGCTTAGCCACCACTGGACTGGAAGAAAGTTTCTAGAAATTAATGTTGTTAAGTCTTTCACACATAACATTCAGTTGCAACAAATCTGCCTGAGAATGTTTGGGAAGGCAGGAAAGAAATTTGTGTTTAATAAACCTTATAGAAATATATATATAAAAGGAACCTGGAAAGCCTCTATTTCTTTCCAAAGCTTTCTACTCCACTTAAAGTATTTTTGAAACGTAGATCTCTTGAAAGGATTTATTCTTTTACCAGGTGTGGCATTTGGAAGTTCTTGGAATGAGCAGAGAGGTTTTGGATCTCATATCAAAGGGTTTAAAGTTAATGATTTTAAGTATGGTTGGATTTTATTTCTCCTCTGGTGGGCTAAAAATTTCAGTCACTCTTTGACCTCTGCTCAGCCAATTCAATTCCATCTAATGCTCTGTGACTAATATGGTGGATATTTAATCTACTTTGCTGCTGAAATTACTTTTAGAGTCACTTTTTTTTCCTTGAAAAACTTCCTCCTGAGAGAAATTGCTTGTTTTAAGCTCTAAACATATTGCATATTAGAGAATACATTTTTAAAAGGTTTTCTTTCAGAGACAATTAAACCTTATCACTTACTTTGCCATCACATTACAAATGAGATAGGAAAAGTGATATTATTCTAGAAGGAACAATAGCATCAAAAAGAGGAATGAATCTACTACAACCTCCCTGGTCCCGTTATTAATGTAAATATCGTAAGTATCATGTCTTAGCCAAATATTTCCTCAGTGTAATTAAATTGGGACACAAAAAAATCAATGAAGCACTGAGTTATGAGTCTTAAGGAGGCTCCTTTTATTTATTTCCTTGTTAAAAACACAAGTAGCTGGGTTTTTTTTTATTTAAGAGAAAATGACATAGAAAAGAAAGACAAAAAGCATAAGAGACAAACAAACAACAACAAATCCACAACAGTAATATTATAGGTTTACAAAACAAATGATAGGAATTTGACAATGGTTGCAATATTGCATATTGCTACCTTCAAAAGGGTTGTTTAGATTAACAGATATAGACTTGTAAAATTGATCTAATCATGAGTATTAACTGTTCTTTTTCAATAACTAATACATTTAGTAGTATAGTCATTTTAGCTGTCTTACATATACATATATACAAATTTATGTCTTTTTTCCTTTTCCCTTCCTTCTTTCCTCCTTTTCCCTTTCCCAATTACTTCTGCTCTTTGAGCAGTCTCTTATCCTTACGCAGTATTTATTGTACATTTCGGATTGTATATACTGTTTCAGTTTCTTACACTAGGGAGACAATCTGATATTTATACATGTGAGTTTGGTTTATTTCACTTAGGAGTATGATCTCAAGTCATGTGCATTTAGTTATAAAAGTCTCAATGCAATGGCTCTTGATAGCTGAGCAGTACTCCATTGTATAAAAACACCACATCTTTTTTATCCATTCCTTGATTGATGGGCACTTGGGTTGTTTCCAAGATTTGGCTATTACAAATTGGGTTGCTATAAACATGGGTGCATATGTATCACTGAAGTAGCTGTTTTTTTAAGGTTCATTTAAAGGTATATGTGGTCCATGCACCCCACAAGCAAGAGATGGGCACTCGTGGACATTTGAGCAGGTACGTGCTGAATACTGACTGAATAGGTTCAGAGCCGTGACACTCCCTTAAGATCAGAAGAACAGATTCCAATCTTTCTTTTGTCCCTAATTAGTGGTCTGATACCCAAAAGCCTTTAAATCTCTGTGCTTGATATGTGTCTCTGCCAGGCACCTGTGACGCTTCTGTATTTAAGTGAGACCAAAGCTGTGTTCGTGTCTGTACCTGAGCTTCAGTGAAGAGACCCGGGTCATCGTCTGGCACAACCAGGCTTTACAGGAGGTAGGCAGAGTAGCTTCTTTCTTAGGCACTGAAAATGCTTGCAGACTGTTTTACACTATCAACTGCAGTAAGTATCAAGGTCTAATAAAGCCCTCTTTTCCAAGGGAAATTTTGTGTTTAGACACGGATCCAAGCCCTATGATGAGGAATAGTTGGAGATGCTGATAAAACCCCTGGGGTTCCAGAGTTAAGCTTCTAATCCTGGTTTTACTCCTTCAGTGCCTTTATTTTTTTGGAATTCAATTTTCTTATCTAAGGAGAGAAATGGACTACAGTGATCTCTAAATTTCTCTCTGACTTTAAAACTGTGATCACCTGTAAGTAAAGAACTTCCTCATGTAGTTTAAACTAAACCTAGTTGATTTCTTAAGACCAGTCTTACTCTCAAGCTTTTACCCCAGGGGACTTAAACACACAAGGTCTGGCATTATCCAGTCATAGGTAGTGAACAAGAAAAATATCTGTTCTTAAATGAACCATAGTCAAATCTCTCTATCTTAGTTTCTTGACTTATAAATTGAAGGTAACAGTACATATATTATCAAGGAGACAGAGTGATAAAATGAACCTAGATAATGTTCAACATCACAGGTACTAGGTAACTATTAATTTCATTCTGTTCATCTCTACTTTCTAACATTCTGCTCTAGAAGTTTTTACCTCTGCAATTTTCTTCCAAAAATTATGATGGATAGTGATAGAAAATTGAAATTATTTGTCCCAGTTTGTCTCACTTTCTCATAAGTATTCCATTCAGTAGCGGCATTTAACTTTCTAGTTTTTCTTTTAAAAAGAAAAAAATAAAAATAACAAAAGAGCTTAAAAACAAGCTAGTAGGAGAGTATAACAATTATTAATACAGAGCATATTGCTGTCCTCATAGTAGTTACTCAGAGTACAAGATACAGGCATGAAATATTATGCAAGCAATATTAGCTCAAACCTTTATTTTCAATGAACTAAGAAAAGTTAGCTGAATAACTATCTTGTGTATATGTTTTTCCTTTTCCCTTTTCCTCCATCACACTTTCTCTTTTCTTTAGAACAGCTTCTTTCCAATTTACAATATCTGCTGTATACTTTGAATCTTATTTACTTATTCAGTTTCTCACACTGGTGAGACAATACAATGTTTCCTCATGAGTCTGATTTATTTCACATATGGGTATGCTCTCAAGTTGCATCCATTTACCTATAAAAGTCTCAGGTTTATCCTTCTTTAACTTTCTAGTTTTTCTAACCAAAATCAGAACCTCTTGGTTTGGGATTTGGTAATATAATTTGGTTTTGGATGTTAGCAGGTGGGAAATAAAACATTCCTTCTACAGTGTCCTGAAAAGAATATATTCTGGTTGACCACTGGTTCCAACAGGAAGATGAGAGACACCAGAGGTAGAGTAGTCCTACTGGCCTACAGTCACATCAGCAACAAATAAATCGTTATTGTTTTATGTGACTGCTTGTTATACAATACTATTATGGCAACAGTAGATCAATTGAGTAGACCTAGAAAAGACACATAATAGTGATGATGATGAGTTGAGCATTCACTAAAATATATTGAAAATTTCCATAATATAACTTCTGATCTAAAGTACTTTGCTTCATGTCATTTAAGGTTTATAAGACATCGTGAGGCAAATCTCATCAATATCTCCACCGTACCAATGAGAAACTATAGGAAAGAATGATTATATAACTTGTCCAAGTCACATAGCCAGTAGTAAGGTAAAAGAAGTTTGAACTCAAGTGTTCTTGCTTCTTTCAAAAGATCTGTTTTCTTGGAAGTTGTTTTATTTTATTTTATTTTATTTTATTTTGAGGGAAGTGGGGTAGTTTGTTACACGGTACTATTATATTCTATTTGGTCCTCACTGTAGCCTTGGGCCTACATTTTGTTTTATTTTATTATTTATTTTTAAATTTTATTTTAAAGAGAACAAAACAAAACAGAACAGAAGAAAGCAGATCAGGACAAAACGATGCAAGCAACACAAGACTTCAAAAAAAGTGAACAGGAAATCAATAGTGGCCACCATAATGTCTCTTGTCCTCCTTGAAATAGTTGTCCATATCTTCACACAAAAGGAATTCAAACAAAACACAGTAGTATAAAACTGGCAAAAACAAAAGAATGAGAGAATTACAGGCCTTCAAAACCTGACAATAGGAAAATCAACAATGGGTACCATAATGTCTCTTGTTCTCTTCAAAATAGCTGTTCACAATTTTAGGGCCTACATTTTAGAAATGGGAAAATAATCTTGAAATCAGATCATATGATATTTGAAATTAATTATGAATATTTGAAGAACTATGTTTACAAATTCCCTAGATCATGCCCGTGATAGGATCTAAACTTTGAGACTGAGCACAAGTAAGAGCCTCAGTGAACTGCTCTGCAATAAGGTATCTCCCTCCAGTACTACCATGCTCAAGTAATGAATGGAAACAGTCGTCATTAGTTATTTTCCCAAAGGAAGGCTTGGTGAATGCCTCCTACAATCTCATATTTGGTCTGACCTGCTAGCTGCATATTTTACAGCAGCAGTTGTTTTATAATAACATAGAGTTAGTATATCAAGGTTCCAAAAGAATATGGAGGAAAGGGAAAGAGAACGAGTAGGTTTGTATTCCAAAGAAGCCTCTGTAAAATGTCTAGTGAGCTGTGTATTTTGGATAAGTTGCTAAGTGTTTCTGAGCTTCATTGTTTTTATCATTCAAATTGGGATAGTTACCTTCCTCAAAGGGCTCCTTGCAGAAAGAAACAGGACAATATATAGTACCTGGTGCTTGATGAGGGCTTATTCTATATGCCAGATGGTATTAACATGTGTATAAGGAGAAATAAGACAATGTATTAGTGATCTGCTCACCTATTACCTACATTACACACATCTCATTAAAAAAGAATACAATGAATTTTCCTACTGTTATCCTGAGAGTATAGATTTTGATTTAAGAGTCTGGGTGTGCATTGAGTTTTGGATTTTGAGTATGTAGAGAAAAATCGAAAAATTAGTTTCACCCTGGTGATGAGATACAGGATTGTTGTTAGAAGGGAGATCTGTCAAACAGGCCACATGCTGCACCAAGCAACTCCCAGTTCTTAGTGCTTACTCACACCATGTATTCTTCATTGTACTCCAATGCACTCATCAGAGAAGAGCTAGGCTTTTTTAGTTCTGAGTCTCCACCCTGTTCTGTCTACTCAAGTCCTTTACATGCAGTCAGTGAATGAAAGAGAATGTGGAAGGTTCCAGAAGAGCTTTCTGTGGTTCAAGTCTACACTGCATGAACAACACTCCTGTCGTCTTCTGTGATGTAGAATTCAGTTGTATGATCATCTTATAACTACAAAGGAGGTTTGAAATACATAGCTTAGCTTTGTACCAGAAAGGAGAGGGAAGTGGCTTGGTTAACACATAGGATTCACTGACATGCGAAGGATAGACTGTGGTTACATTTAGCAAGGTTACTCTCAGAGATATGCAGAACCAGGACAATGCAAGGAGTGTTAAGGACTGTGGAATACCAGAGTAGGACACCCATTACAGAAGGACATGCTGACATGGTTTAGTTATCAGATCTTTCCGATTTTAAAGTAAATAAGAATCTTGATATTTACATGAACATATTCGACTTTAAAATTTTAACAAGTTCATTTCATTTTGAAAATTGATGCACAAAATTTGTTTATTCTTAGGGTAATATCATGATACATGTATACATTATGTAATGATAAGATCATGACATCTAGCATATCCATCATCTCACACATTTATCATATATTTTGTGCTACGAGCATTCAAAATCCTCTCTTATAGGTATTTTAAAGTATAAAATATAATATTTTAAGTGGTACTATTGTTCAGTAAGGCATCAGACTTATTTTCCTATTTGTAATTTTGTATCTATCGCCCAGTCTTTCCCATTCCCTTTCCTCTCTCCCCTTCCCATGCTCTGGTAGCTGTTATTCTATTCCCTACATTTTTTTTGTGTTTTTGATATAGGATTTCACTATGCTGTTAAGGCTGGACTTGAACTTGCTTTGTAAATCAGGCTGGTCTTAAACTCACAGTGGTCCTCCTGCCTCAGCCACCTGAGTGCTGGGATTACAGGCATGCACCACCATACCCAGCCTATTCTTTACTTTTATGGGATCATATTTTTACAAATGAGTAAGATCATTTGGCACATTTGCCTTTTGTGCTTGGTTTATTTCATGTAAAATAATGTCCTTCGGGTTTGTTCATGTAGGTTCATTTCTTAAAAAGTTAGAGAGTGCACAACAAAAAGCGTGTACAATTGACCCTCTGTATATGAAGGTTTCACACGTGCAGATTCATGCATCTCTAAGGATCAGAAAAATAAGTTGTATCCATTTCATGTCTACATTTTCTTGTTCATCCCTAAATAATATAGTACAACTATCTATGTAATATTCACATTGAATTATGTTCTATAGGTAATCTAAAATGATGATTAAAATTTCACTTATCATAATTATAGTGCAGGTGGCAGATGAAGGAAGCAACAGGAGTGAAACATAAACTTTTAAGAAAACTTTTAGGTGCTATCATGTTCCTTTGTACTTTTTGATCAGTTATAGTCATAAAGTCAAATCTAGCTGCAAGGGAGCCTGGTAAAAGTGTTCAAATTAATAGCAGAGTTTGCATTAATCTGTGCACAAATTAGCTTTTCTGTAAAACACATCACTTTGGAATTTAGTATATGTAATAACAATTTTATTTAGAACACAATTATCTGGGTTGGCAAGGCAATTGCGCTGACTCAGTGAGACTGACTTCAGCTGAACTTGCTCATGTGTTATAGTTAGGTGACAGGATGCCTTCATGCACTTTTATGGTTGGCAAGGCACTTCATACCCTTCATACAGTTGGCATGGAGGCTGTTGGAATTGTTCAAATTCATATGTGTTCTCATTCTCCATCAGGGACCCTAAGACTCATTAAGTGGTGGCACTAGGGTTGCAAATGCAGTAAAGAGGGGGCAGGTTTCAATGTGCAAACATCTGCAAACCTCTGCTTGAGTCACATTTGCTAATGTTCCTTTGCCCAGAGTGATTAACCTTAATTTAGAAGGTCAAGAAGTATACGTCTCCTATGTAGAGAAAAAGAAAATTTTGTTTCCATTTTTTGAACTTTTCTACAAAACAGATTAAGAAGAGAATGAATATTACAGCAGGAAAATCAGGAGTCTCATTTTTTATCATGAGAATTACTACATTATTTCCACCAATGTCTATTGTTCCAGGCTGTTTATGACTAATATCCTGCACTCAGTTTTCACCTGGGTGTGTCTCAAAGCATCTAAAATTCAACACTTTCAACACATAATTTATAACCCATCTCCCACACACTACATAGCTAAGCAAAATTGCCTTTCTATGTTGTATGGCATACCTTACCACTTCTAGTTTGTTACCCAATCCAAATAGCTGGAAGTCATTCTTGACAACTCCGTTTCTCTCACTTTCTCACATTTAAACCATAACCAAGATCTATTGACATAATTTCCCGAGTATCTCTGGAATCTGCTCTCATGTCTTCATCTCCAGGGCCACCACCCTTGACCAAGGAGCATGGCATTCATTCTTGCCTCCTGCAATTTCTTTTTCATAGGGGAGTGAAGTGATGAAATACAAATTTTATCATGTCACTCTCCGGATTAAAAATATTTCACTATTGTCCGCTTATTCTTGTGATGAGAAGAACTTGCCTTTGCCTGCAAAATTCTACATCATCTTCCCCTTACTACCCTATATTCCACCCTGCATGCTCACTGCAACAACTATCCTCAGAGAAAGGCAGAATGATAATTTTAAAATGAGAGATTAAGGTCCAAGGCTTGACTAGGTGTCTCTTGGATCAATACCATAATCATTCTTTCAGAATTTAGCCTATGCACAGCAAGTTTACTGTAGGCTCTGTCTGATGAATAATTCGTAAATATGTTTGTCAGTCTTTCAGATGTTCTCTTCTGCTTCTCAGAAAAGACATAAAGGATGCCTCCTTTATGGGACAGCACTTCTAGGGTCTTTATTTGTGACTGTCAGTAATAAGTAATAGAAATTGTTGGTATTTATTGAATGTTTACTTTATATACACAGTTTAATTAAAACTGTACAACAATCCTATGAGATAATATTATTGTCTTTCCCATCTTGCACATAACTGTTGTAAACATACTAGTTATCCTCTCAAGCATACAGGTAATATTAACCAGATCCAAATTTCAAACATAGGAAAGTGTAACTCCAAGTAAAAGTTTCTATTAACATGTTCTGTTTCTCTTGACTTTGGCATAGTTCTAGGGAGCTGGTTCAATACAAATGTGGTGAGATTTATGAGCCTGAACTTAGATGGAGATATTGAAAATTGTCACATCCAAATAATCTCCAAAAGTCTAAATACCATAAATTATATTCATGAGCCTTTTAGTGTTTCATTGACAGTTGCACACCTCTAGGGAAATTTTTTTTAGCTTCTTGTGATTACTATTATGTCTATCTTACTGTATATATTTATTGCATGTTGTTTCACATATTGGTAAGTACATGAGTGAACTAGCAACCAGCTAGTGACTAACTTGCAGAGTAAATAACTAATCATATAAACAAGCCCATGGAAAAACAAAATACATATAAAAGTTTGAGTTCTGACAAGTCACTGAACAGTTCTGACCATACTTATGGTATATAATGTTTATCCATTTTCTGATGATAATTTACCATGCATAAACAATCATGTTTGCTCATTCTGGGTATCCTCTTAACTTGAGATTCAAGTAGATGATCTGAATATTACTGCCCAGTTCCATCAACCAAGTCTTGCCAGGATGAGGTATAACTTCACAGCTTAGAGGTGTACTCTGTGTCATACCATCTAGTGTCAAGACCTGTAGTAGGCAGAATGTCTGCCAAACCCCAAAAGATTTATATATCTATCACTGGAATTTGTAATTATCCTATACCACATGGCAATGGAAGTTTTCCAGATATGGTTATGGCTACAGACTTTAAAATGGTACATTATCTTGGATTGTCTGAAGCCAATCTTAGCATATGAATACTTAAAAGTAGAGAACATTTTTCCCACTAGATACAGAGAAATACCGCAGAATGAGAAGTCAGAAATACTCCAAATAGGAAACCATCGCCATCTTAGAGATTGAGAGTTCCAAACTCAGGCACTAGGAAAAAGTTTCTGCCTCTAGCTGACTACAAGAGAGGAAATGGGGACATGTATTTCAACTACGGGGAGATGGATTCATTCATCAAAATAGAAGGCAGTAGAAGGTGGTTTCTAAAGACTTCTGATATGAGCTTACTGAATGGATGACTTGATTTTGGCCTGTGAGACCCAAATCAGAGAAACCAGCTGAGGCCATGTGGACCTCTTGATGACAGCAACATATGCTAATTAATGTGTGATTTAAGGTGATAAATTCATATTGCTTTTTATGGTGGTAATGTGAAATTAGTATAAATCCTTCCTGCGTTTGTTTTTTCTGACATGGCTGAATAAGCCCATAACACCTTGGGGAAAAGGAATTTTCTGAGCACAACCCCACTGTTGGAGGCAAGATAAAATGACTTCTTAGGCACAATTTTGTAGGGCCTGTGGCGTAAGACGAAGAAAACCTGAGGCGGACCTTCTGCCAGCTAGAACTCCTCATGTGACTCAGTAGTTCATCAGGAAAACAGTGGGTGTCTGTCACTGGTTGGACAGTGTGTAAATGTATCACCAAGGTAGAAGGTAAATGTCAGGCCTTGGAAAACTACAGAGGGAAATCTTCATGGATAAATTCTCTTGGTGCAGATGCCAGTCTCCCTGGCTTCCATCTTTGAGATTTTCAGAGAAAAGCGACAAGGTAGAGTTAGATTTAAGAGTACAGCAAAGACTCTACCATTTTTCACAACCTGTTCCCCATGTTGGCAGTCTAGTGGATAACATGACAAGGAAATTTCTACAAAATTTAAATAACCAAGTTTAAAGAGAGACTACATTAAAAAGATGAAAGTGCGAATAGTAATAGTGACCAATGTTGGCTGCTAAAGAAGGTTAAGACATTTTCTTAGAAAACCTTCAATGAGCTACATTTATGTGGCATTAGGGAAACTCCCACATTCAAGTAAGTACTTCCTGTCTTAAAAGCAGTAACCTGGAGTATCACCTTTATGAAGCACCCAGGTTAAAAATACCTGGAAGTCTAAAAGTTACTCTTTACAAAGCATCAAATGGATTCTCCTCATCATTTTTAAAATAAGGATAATCTGTGAACTACCCAGTAGTCATTTCCATTAAATAGCCAGCTTAAAAAAAGAAAAAAGGAAAAAAAAAAGCTTTGAAAACTTTACTCGCAGTATCTTTTCATGTGTTCTTTGATGTGTTTGGAGTGAAGAGAATACATTAGTGCCTTTTAGCTTGGCAGCCAAGTCTCTCAAATGTACGTAAATGCAAAAGGACTGACTAGAGCCCTGACTTCATTTTCAGAATTCTTATATCAAGACTGTTTTCATAAAAGGCTAAAAAAAAAAAAAGAGTAGAAACAGTGCTCAGAGTCTCATCTGATCCATGAACCTTTCTCTTAGAGTTGGTCAGCCCTAACCTTTTCAGACAGCCACTCTGATAAACCTCTATCTACTGTCCTGGGAAAATGAGGGATCTTAATACTGGCTTTCTAAACCAATGATCTCTAAACCCTGGGCCTGTTAGAAATTAGGCTGCGCAGCAGGAGTGAAGATGAGCAAAGGTTCACCTGTATGCCCAGCCACTCCTTGCCTCTCGCATCACCACCCAACCTCTGCTTCCGGTCAGATCAGTCAGTCATTAAATACTCATAGGAGCGAGAACCATCCTGTGAGCAGTGTATGGGCAGGCAAGGACTCTAGGATTGGAGCTGCTTTGAATCATGCCAAGTCCTATCCTTCCCTTCCTGTCTGTGGAAAAGTTGTCTGCCAGAAAACCAGTACAAGTAACTGGTGCCCAAAAGACTAGGGACCAATGTAGAAAATGGATCCAAGTGCATTTAGGAAAACATGAGTTCTTCCAGAGTCTCTCCAAATATTATGCTGAAAACCATTGTCTTTTATTCCTGCATTATTCACCCCTGGTTTCAGAAGAGGTGTGTATATTTCAGGAAACCTTTAAGACTTTTAATTTTTATCTTTACTGACTAACCATAAGTAAGATTTTCCTTTTCTTTATTTTTAAAATCCAAGATTTGACCTAAGATAACTCAAAAAAGAATTACTAAAGTTAATGATAGCATAAAGGAATGCTGTTCTAAGTCTTCACAGAACTCAAACATGTAGAAATACAATGCAGTGTTTAAAATAAGCTTACATCCATAAGTTAGATGTCTGAATTTCAATAACAGTGTTTCATAATTTTAAAAGCCTTACATATCAGGATGTATATATAATGGTTATTTATAATGAAATACATGTTTTTAATCCTAGTTATGAAAATCAACTTACCCTCTTTTAGAATTCTTAACATTAAAAAATTCAAAACATCTTTAAAAGAGGGGTGGCTACTACTATTGAAGAACATTCACACATTTTATTTTATAGGGAGGTTGTATAGTATTTAAATCTCATTGGACTTAGGAAAACTTATTGAAAACTCCGGGGAACATACACAGAGGAAGACTGGTTTTCTTGTCTTTGGTCCTCTAGAGTAGATGGTGAAGAATCTTTCTTCTATTTATAGCTTAACACCTTAAAGCCACACACGACCACACAAAACTTTATAGACAGGCAATTTGTTCATACAAAATTCTTCAGGAAAGTACATGTTTTTCCTGCCAAGTCAGTATAAACAGTAACAAATCAGGAGAGCTAGGCAGACATTGTTAGTCTGTCTACTTACTCAGTTGGATGAAGATTCACTTATCTATTGAAAGTTTGTGTGTGTAAATTATTTTGAGTAATATACACTTAATACATACCAACTGTATGTTGATCAATCAACCAATATTTACTTGTTATTGGTAAAAGCTAATCACTATTCTAGAGATAGCTCTTTAGAAATGAACTAAGTCAGCCACCATTTTAGCTGGGTCAATAGGATTTTATTTTCTTGTAAATCCATCTTAGGGTTCAAGGAACGATGATGAAAACAACAACAAAAGCAACAATGGTAGCAGCAACAAGGAATTGGCCAGTTGGATCTGATCATTAATGCACAGCAAGTATGGTGTCAGGATAGCTTGGTGTGTGTCCTTTCTTTCTTCACTGTTGAGTATACCTGCAGCTTCTCTTTCGGTTCTTCAGCCAGTTTCTGTTACATCTCCTCTTTTCATCCACCCCTCATTGCGCCCTCTTCCCACTAGAATAGGAAACTTGCACAGAAAACCAAGTTTGGGTAAATAGTTCAGTGACTAATTATAAGACACTGGACATTAGTTTTGTGTTTGTCCTGGATACATGTTGCTCTGGTCTGAAAATATTTCCCAAAGGCTCATAGGTTACAGGCCTGGTTGCCAGGTTGGACACTGTTGAGAGGTGGTAGGACCTGTCTGAGGTAGAACACAGTGGGAGGAAGTTGGGTCCCTGGAGCGTACTCTTAAAGGGGATATTGAGATCTCTGCCTGTTTCTATCCTTACTTCCTGGGCACCATGACATAAATGAACTTCATCTCCCTGTTCTTCTGACAGGATGTGCTATGCTGCCACAGACCCAAAGCAAAAGGGCCAAGTGACCATGGGCTGAAACTGTGAGCCCAAATAAATCTTTCTTCTTTTTAAGTTGATTAGCTCAGGTATTTTGTCAGGATAACAGAAAGTTGACTAATAATGATGGCTAGGTGTAGTACCACATTTGGACCTTTGAAAATCATCTGCACTGAGGAGGATAAGGGAGTTTTACTGAATACGAGCTGACTGGAGGGGGCTATCAGGTCCATACAAATTTGGAGGGACTCGTAGATCAGGTGTGAAGTTCCTATAAAGAACAAACAACCCCAACCTATCCTGGCATCTACAGGATCAAGTCCATCTGTCTACAGAGGTCAGGAAATCATAGCCTGAAGCCCAACCATTTCAGCAAACAGTCTTAGATCAGCAAAGATAGTGGAGTGAAAATTACTACACAAAACTAATACCTGCAGCAGGTGAGCAGGAACCAGAAGGGCTCAAATGTTGTATGAAGCCTCATCCCTTGCCTCTCATTCCAGGCACATACAGTCAACTGTATATCTGCTGCTGAAATCTACTCATGGGAGGAATTTAACCCAATCTACACTATGATTTCAAAGCCACCTACTTGTTAGAATGAGGATGCTTCTCGTTTTGACACTGCAAAATGCTGCCAAAAATAAAGCTAATATCAAATAAGTTATTATCTTGGGGATTATAACATGTCAGCGGATGTGGTTTTACTGATGGAAGTTTCTTGCACACATTAGGTAATGCAGAGAAAGCAGAGCCGCTTCAGGCATTATCAGTGAGATTTATCTTTGCACTGACCTGGAGAGGGGGCGTTTTTAATTCTACACAATTGTTATTTGTTTTTAGGATGAAATTACCCTTAAAATAGGGAGGAAGATAGACCACATCTCACACGAATGCCCTTCCATCACACTGGTTTTCGGTCGCTTATTTTTCCTCGGCACATGCAGCAGAGATTGCTGCTTGTCGAATATCTGGTCTCTTTGACCCTTAGTAATGGGCACACGCAGAGTAGAATGAAGATTTTCCTCCCAGCCCCTCTGCAGCCGGATGTGAGCTAAGTTTTGAATTTGGAACAATGGACTCTAAGCAGTGTTGTAAAGGCACTTTGAGAAGTGACCTTAAAGGGAGAGCTGTGCTCCTTCCCTCTCTTTTCCGCTCCCTGTGGTTGGCACTGGCTCATTCTGTTGATGAAGCCTTACCCAACACAGAAAGACGAGGCAAGTGCAAGAAGCTAAGATTTTGTGAAATGGCCATAATGAAATGTGCAGATGAGAGAAGAAAGCCTTGAGTTTCCGGTAACATGCAATAATTAATTCTAACTAATACCAAATATATTCCAGTCTGCGCCTCACACACAAAAATGTGTCTCCTTGTCCTAAGGACAGACAATTTTCAGGAATAACTAATTATTCCTCCTATATTCAGGTTTCTATATTAAAATACAGTAAAATCTTTAGACTGGAGCCCAAATGTTGGTGACCTAGTTATTTTGTAAAGTCTAATTTGATGTAATGAGGCAGATCAGATTGTCATGACAATAAAATAATCTATCCAACATCTGCATAAATTATTCAAAAACAAAGTTTGCTACTTTTTTGCTTATCTAACCATTAAAGATATGCTACCAAGCTGAAACGTAACAAAAAATATAATTCAAAAAGAAACAACAAACTGGGTATGGTGGTACATATCTGTAATCCCAGAACTCCAGAGACTGAGGCAGGAGGATCGCTGTGATTTCAAAGCCAGCTTGTATTACACAGTGAGTTCAAAGCTACCCTGACTACATAGCAAGATCCTGTCTCAAAAACAAACAAGCAAACAAACAAACAAATAAGCAACAAATTTATATAGTACTGAAAAAGTTAACCATTGTTAATATTTTTGGTTTCTCTCCTGTTACATTTATTCTTATATTTTATGCATGATGAATCACATAGTAACAAGTTACAATCCATCCCAGTTCATAAATGAGTTTCCCCCAAAGTGAGGGGGTTGGTTACATTTTGATCCCATCTTCCCATGGAAACAATATTTTCAATGAAGATGATGTTCTCAGACCTTTTACAAACAACACAACCCTCAAAACTGGGTGACAGCAATTGGAGAGAGCTGTTACGCTTTCCTGAGCCTAGGATTGCTTTGAGTTTAATTGTGAAACTGCAAAAGTGACCGACGCTCACATTCAATTTCTTTACACTCATAACTTTTGCCCAGACTTTTGGGCTTAATGCACCTACATGGACAGAAACCATTTGAGTTCTCATCATTTATTAACACTTCTGTTACAGTTTGGATATACAATATCTCCTCAAAAGTTCATGTGTTCAGATATGGGTTATTCAGAAGGTGGTTGGATCGTGGAGGTGCTATATTCCTTAGTGGATTAATTTTCTAAAGAGTTCCAAGCTGAATGTGTGGTGAAGAGGTGAGGTGTAGCCGGGTGTGGTGGCGCACGCCTTTAATCCCAGCACTCGGGAGGCTGAGGTAGGCGGAGCGTTGTGAGTTCGAGGCCGGCTTGGGCTACAACGCGAGCACAAGGCCAGCCTGAGCTACATAGTGCGACCCTGCCTCAAAAAAAATCCAGGGCCGGGAGTTAGGCTCAGTGCCTTAAGCGCCTGCCCTGGCAGGCGCGAGGTTGTGAGTTCAATCCCCTGTGCCGCAAAAAAAAAAAAAAAAAAAAAAAAAGAGGTGAGGTGTGTACAGAAAATGTGGGTCACTGGAGGTGTGAGCTGGAAGGGTGTCACACCCCTCCTCAGCACCTCCCTTCTTCCTCTGCTTTCTGGCTTGCGTGACATGAACAGATTTCCTTCACCAGACCCTTCAACCATTCCTTTCCTGCCTTGTAGCCAGCCAACTATGGACTGCATCCTTGAAAGTCTGTGAGCCAAAAGAAGTTATGAGTGTTGAGTACTTTGTACCAATAGTAAGAAAGTGACCAAGACAACTTTCATTATTTTTTTGAGAAGGAGAAATGCTTCTTCTCCTCATCAACACATGATTCATTTTGGAGGTGGCAGTTACCCTACCTGCATCTCACAAGGGTCTTTCCTGATCTCTGGTCAGAGCATGGAGTCTATACATGAGTTCTGTTATCAGTATCTTAGGAACAGAAAACACTTTCCCCTGGGTCACAGGATAACATGACTGAAACCCTTCCCTGTCTTCGGGCTCTGCAGTGGTAATCGCAAACCTTTTCCCCACCCTAGTCATTGAACTTGAAGTAACATCAAGTGTATTTATTAGCTTTCAACAGTTATGTTTATGTCTTCCACTTGAGTTTCTCTAAACACAATCTGACTTTTCATCTTATTCAGTGACTTTATCACTGTATCATTGACGTTGCTATATTAACGACCCTACAGTTTTTTCTGTAGCATGAAAGACCCACAGGAAATTTTGTTTTTGTTTCTTGCATGAAGCTTTCTCCCAGACTGATCCTTTTACCACTGCATTTGTGATGGTTTGAACTACTGGCCCAGTTCTTTCCTCCAGTATTTATCTGTGTTCTTTGTTTCTCTCACTCAGAAAAGGAGAGTGTGTTTTTCCTTTGCCCTAGACCATGACTTTGTGTTGGTACGTGGAGGTAGGAATGATAGTGCCCCAGATCAGGTAAACCATGAATATGGAGGGCTGAGTAAATGCATGTATGTAATGGTCATTATGCAAATATGAAAGACGGTATCTTATTCTATTTTGAATTACTGAT